>PVJC01021972.1:0-27843 GCA_004026665.1 Murina feae | reverse complement strand
GAAATAGGGCATGGAAGACAGGTAAGCGGTGTTCCTGGCAGCAGATGAGAGTAAACATGAAATCTATTCTAAGCTGCCAACTCACACCTCTCCTTCAGCGTAACAAGTGCATTGCTGTTGAATTTGCAGCTACGGGCATGCCAGTTATGGTTCAAAACCCTTTCTGTCTTAGCCTGAACTCAGCCAGCCAGGATTGGCATGGGAGGATTTTTTAAAAAGATGCTTTTCAGCCATTGTTTTCCAAAGTGAGTCTGAGTCCCCACAGCTCGTGTGCGAGGACTGGCCAGGGAATCCCCTGGGCTTCTTTCAGGTCAGTGAGGAGGACACGCTGTCCCACTCTCACTACTTAACTGGTACCTTTTTCAAATAGAATTGCCGCCGCCTGAAATTGTTTAAAATTTCAAACATCAAACACAGCCTCTGAGGAATCCTGGTCGAGGGCACTGGGTGCTTGCTGAGCCAGAGGAAAAAAGAAATGATTTTGAATTGAGGAACTTACTTGGGGTGATGTTGCACCGAGACTAGAGAGGACGAGGTATTAGAGAAGTAAGAACTTTCTAAGGGATAAGGAAAGAAGGAAACCTGTTGCGCACGCCCCCTCCTTACCCCCACCCCGACTGCATATGCTGTGTCACGTGCTGGTCTAAGAAATCTACACCTGTAAGTTGATGTAAGCATCACAATAACCCACGTGGTCAAATACTATAATTATCATCCCCTTTTACAGGTGAGAAGACTGAAGCACTGAGAGGTTAAATCAGTCACTCAAAGTCAGAAACACTGGTAGGGGCCTGGTTGAACCCAAGCAGCATGGACCAAAGGGCTGTGCATTCTTTTCTCCCACCTCCTGCCGAAATGATCTTTTTATTTTATTTTATTTTTTATTACAGTTTACTTTCAGTATCATTTTGTATTGGTTTCAGGGGTATAGCTTAGTGGCTGGGCAGCCATATACTTCACAAAGTGTTCCCCCCAATATGTCCAGTACCCACCTAGCACCTTACTTAGCTACTTCAATATGCTGAATATCTATCTATTCTCTATGCTGACCTTTACATCCCCGTGACTGTTCTGTAACTACCCATCTGTACTCCTAATCCCTTCACCTCGTTCACCCAGTCCCCCAACCTGGCCCTCCTGTCTGGCAACCAACAGTCCACTCTCTGTGTCTATGAGTCTGTTTCTGTTTTTGTTGCTTATTTTTTTTCTGTAGATTACACATATAAGTGAAATCATATAGTATTTGTCTTTCTCTGACTGATTGATCTCATGTAGCATCATACCCTTACAAGGGTTCTCAACCTTCTGGCCCTTTAAAAAGTTCCTCATGCGGTGACCCAACCATAAAATTATTTTCGTTGCTACTTCATAGCTGTCATGTTGCTACTGTTATGCATTGTAATGTAAATATCTGATATGCAGGATGGTCTTAGGCGACCCCTGTGAAAGGGTCGTACAACCCCCAAAGGAGTCGCGACCCACAGGTTGAGAACCGCTGCTTTAGAAGAAAAGGGAATCTTAGTGCACTGCTGGTGGGGATGCAGATCGGTGCAGCCACGGTGGAGAACAAGAGCTTGTGCTCTTAATCCATGTCACTCAAGCCAGTCTGTGGAGAGCTCATGCAGGAACAATTCAAGAAATTCCGCGTCTCAGACTTTCCGATTACTATCTGCTGCAAAGTGAGTTCGTCTTCCTGGGCCTCAACTTTCCCTTCTGTAATATGGCAGGAGAAACGGGAAAGAAAAGACGCTGATGGACTAAATTATTCTAAGGTCTCTTTTAGGTCAAGCATTCTCTCATTCTTTGCTTTCTGTCCAGTTACTTGCAGGCTTCACAATTAGCAACAGTTCCCATTTGAGCAACAATGAGTTTTCATTAATCCTCTTCCCATCCTTCCCAAGTTCTGAAGCCAAGAAGAGCTTGATGTCCCTGAGAACTCTGTTCCCTGTGTGGTCAGAAGCCCAGGCAATGACCTCATGGAGATGTCAGGCCTCCACCCTAGTTGTCAAGGTTAGTCCACGGGGCCCTCTATCCTAGACCACAGGCAGCTCTGAATGCCCTGCACACAGCTTCCTTTTCTATGAACCATGCTCTGATTCCTGCCTGGGCCCCTCAGATTCAGCTTCTCCCTGAGAAGAGGCAGCGCCTGACCTGTCCTATCAAGCCAGCCACGTGGGAAGGAAAAGGAGAAAAGTCCAGATGTGTGAGAGAGAAAAGTCCAAGACAGAACTAGGAAAGGAACACCAGAAATCATGCAAATTTGAAAGAAAACAAAAAAATCCCCAAATAAAATGGTACCCAAATGCAATCAGAAGTTGATTTTTATCCCCAAATTCCATTTCCCTCTGTCTAACCAAGATCACAGGTCATGACTGTTTGACAAACAGGCAACTCTCCTTTGGAGTAAAATGAGGCAGAGGAAACCTTAAGCTCTTCTTAGAAGTTAAATTGTGTCACTGTTGTACCATCTGCTGAATAAACACTAGGTGCACAATCAATATCTGTCAAGTGAAGAGTGAATATATTATCACTAGAAGCCCGATGCATGAAATTTGTGCAAGAGTAGGCCTTCGCAGCCCTGGCTTCATCTGGAAGGTCGTCCGGAAGGGCATCCAGATGGTCATTCCATTGTTCAGCTGTTTGGCCGATTTGCATATTATGCTTTTATTATTATAGATTGTAATGTTCCTCCCAACAATATTTTAACAGCAAATCCACTTTAAACTATCATATGTATTTGATCAAATAACTTCCTCCCTCTCTCCCTTCCTTCCTTCCTTCTTTCCTTCCTTCCTTCCTTCCTTCCCTACCACTTAGTCTTTGGATGCTGATTAATTTTGCTTGGTTTTGTTTTAGAAATTTAAAACACACTACTTAGTTATTTAAAATACACCATTCTTGTTACATTTGTTTTATTGGTGAGGAAACTGAGGTTCGGAGAGTTCAGGTACTGAGTGCCAGGTAACAAGGTTATAAGGGGAGCTGGATTCACACCCAGTTCTACCTCACCTCCAAGCTGGTACCATTTGTAGCTCACTGTACATTGATAAGGAGCAATGGGAGCAAAATTCAAGACCCATCGGTCTTAGTGTCATCTTCCTCCTGCCCTGCAGCTGGCTGAACAAGACTGAGCTGTGCTTTCCTGTTGGGCTGGCCAATATCTGCCCCTCAGAAGCTGTGCCAAGAGGGAGGTGGTATTTCTTTAAGGCACATCCCTTTCCCATTTCTAGACATGATGGCTCTCCTGCAAGGCTAACATTGCATTACTATGGATTTTTTTTTTACTTAATTGAAATTTCCAGCTAGACTCCCTCCTCCTAAGAGCCCCTCTGACGATGCTGGAAGTGCTACCAGGTGTATCTTCGTATCCTCTTTTGTTCGGGGCAGAACAGGAACAAGACAGCCTTCTTTCCAGGGCTGTAGGGTGAGGGGAAGAGGATGGTAGTGTTTTCCTCTCTTCCCCATCTGCCACTAGAACCCACTCTATTCCATGTGTGGTTTAATCATTTTTCAAACCTCTGTTGGTTTTTATAGAGTCCACTGGTCTTTCCAAAAGACCTCTGCCCAAACCAGGGGGGCCCGAGTCAAACTCTCAGAGTTATCAACTTTAGCCGGCCTATCTGGACATCAGCTCACCCAAATGCAGGCTACATCTTGGGAGGAAAGAGAGAACGTTTATGTCCTGCAAGGGCTTTGGGCTTCCAAATGACTGACCCATACACTTGTAGTTTGAAGAGTTTCTGTTCTATTTTCTATTTTCTTTTTTTTTTTAACACTTCTGGTTTTGTTTTTGTTTTTTGTTTTTTAAATATATGTTTTATTGATTTTTTACAGAGAGGAAGGGAGAGGGATAGAGAGTTAGAAACATCGATGAGAGAGAAACATCGATCAGCTGTCTCCTGCATACCCCCCACTGGGAATGTGCCCTCAGCCAAGGTACATGCCCTAGACCGGAATCGAACATGGGACCTTTCAGTCCGCAGGCCGACGCTCTATCCACTGAGCCAAACAAGTCAGGGCGAGTTTCTGTTCTTTAAGGATAATTTTTGTGATGATTTTTCAATTTCTGTATCTTCTCGTCAAGGTAAAATATTAGTGAAACCACTGCTTGAGTAGTGTCAGGATTTATCACTTAATATTGATGCCAGAAGGGTGCTTCCCTGACCCAGTGATCACTTCGGAAGTTATATCAACGTCTAATCACTGCTGTACACCTGACAGTAATATAACACTGTATGTCACCTGTAATTGGAAAATAAAAAAATATGTCTAAAAAAGTTCAAAACATAAAATAAAAATATTGATGTCGGTAGACACATGTACCCATGTGCAAATACATGCCCCCCGCCCCACAATACACAAAACAGCTTTCCCCCCACTGCTTTCCACATTCACATGTGCCCATGTGCAAACACACACATATACACACATACATACACACACAGAGCAGCTCTCCCCCACTGCTTTCCACGTTCACATGTGCCCATGTGCAAATACACACACACACACACATACACATCAGCTCTCCTCTACCTCTTTCCACGTTCACATGTGCCCATGTGCTAATACACACACACACATACATACACACACATCAGCTCTCTTCTACCTCTTTCCACATTCACACGTGTCCATGTGCTAATATACACACATACATACACACACAGAGCAGCTCTCTCCTCTACCTCTTTCCACATTCACATGTGCCCATGTGCAAGCACACACACACACATACATACACACACATCAGCTCTCTTCTACCTCTTTCCACATTCACATGTGTCCATGTGCTAATATACACACATACATACACACACATCAGCTCTCCTCTACCTCTTTCCACATTCACATGTGCCCATGTGCAAGCACACACACACACACACACACACACACACACCAGCTCTCCTCTACCCCTTCCCACTTCAGAATTGTGAGAGAGGACTGTTTATTCCTATAACTGGATGTATCTCTGCACATCAATGACGCTCCACTAATGGGACTCCCCTGCCCTGCTGAGACCTCCCTCCCTCCTTCCTGGGAGCTGGGGGCAATGCCTGCTCTAAGAGTAAGTTTGGGAAGAAGAACCAGGTGTGTGTACATCAGCCCCTCCCAGTCCAGCTCTCCCTTTAAACTGACATGCTCTCAACCACATGGTAGTTTATTCTTAAAGTCCCCCTCCTGCTGATGAGAACTTTCCCCACCCTGCCTGCCTCTTCGGTGGATGATAGCTCTGCCTCATCCTAAAGCTGAGGGCCAGGGAGCCCATGGCGGCAGCTCATTCGGGGCACATCACCGATCCTGCTCTGGCAATGCCAATTCCTCACCCACCATTCACTGGGTTCCTTTCCCCTCTCAACTGGCTCAGAACACAGGCAGGGAGAAAAGGGAAAAAGGAGAAAAGTCCAGATGTGTGAGGAACTCTTTTATACCAACAACTCTCAACAACTGCAGCTACTTGCACTTCCTCACCTGTGAGCAGACACTCGCTGAGGGAAGGGGGCGCACGCAGGGACACCAACTACCAGATAGCCCTTCCTTTACTGCTGGCGGCAGAAATCCTTTCTGCACTCAGCTCTAAAACCAGCACCATCATGCGACCACCAAACAGGAATGAAGACCTTTCCCCATACCCCTATGAGCATAACTGTCCTCTATATGGACCCATTTTGCAGACTAGGGGGATAATGCCAATGGTGCTTCCCAATGGTAGGGCTACTGGAGGATAAAATGAGATAACAGATGGAAAGTATTTTGTTTCTGGCACTCAAAAGGTCTCAATAAAGTTCATCTAGATTTGTTATGTCTAGGCTGGTTTTTATTTCATGTTGTTCTTTTTGTTGTGATAATGACACGAGGCTCAGTGAGTTTGTGCATTTTGGGCAAACAGGCATCTCACACAGTGGCATCCATTTGCTTTGCCATCTTGCCCATCTTTCATCTGGTGGTTCGTGTAATAGCAAAACTAGCCGAAGTGGACAGGTCTCCCTCTTACGTGAAAGTTGCTAGAGTCGTAGTCATTTTTTCAAAGTGATCATCTCTAATCCAGAAAGTCTGCGCTCCGCCTGGCTCAGCTTTCACTGATGGGCGAAGATGTTAATGGCGCCAGCCGAGAATGAACCTCGCTACCCTCACAGGCCAGCACCTTTGCCCTCTCCAGCTCCATCACTGATGCATCTCACGTGTGTGAGGGAGGGGCCTACTATGCTCTTCAAGGCAGTTCCACTCCTGTGAACCACAGGAGCCACTGCATGTGGGGAGAGCAGGTGAGGCCAGGAGGAAGCAGGTGGTTTCAGGAGCAAGCAGTTCGGAGAGCAGGCGCTGCAGTGGAGGGATCGGGCCCAGCAGGCGTAGCTCAGCAGTTGAGTGCCGACCCAGGAACCAAGAGGTCATGGGTTCAATTCCCAGTCAGGGCTCATGCCTAGGTTGTGGGCTCGATCCCCAGTAGGGGGCGTGAAGGAGGCAGCTGTTTGATGATGTTTTTATCTCTCCTTCTCTCTCTAAAAATATTTTTTTTTTTTGAAAAAGAAGGGTATTGGCCTCTAAGTCAGGAGCGGTGGGTCCCAGGTGCCACTAGCTAGCTGGAGGAACCCAGACAACAGAAGGAAAGGAACATCACTGAGTGATTACTCTGCCAGACCCCTAAGGGCATGATTTTCCTTCACCTCTTCAGCATCACCACGAGGAAAACAGGAGGAAAAAAGAAGCTCAGCCTAGTAAATACTTCCTGGAGGGTACACAGCTAGTAGGTTACAAATATGGGACTCACCCCTGGAGGCTGGCTGGTGGCACTACAGGACACCGAGTCTCCACACTGGGAAATGGCCGCCTCTGATCCCAGTCTGTCCCTGTCCTGCAGGTCAATTCAGGAGGAGTCCATGTCCCTCCTCGGCGATGCTGCCCCAACCCCCGCTAGACGAGACAGCGCCTTACCCTTTACATGCTAGAACAACGGTCCATTAGAAGAATCTGTCATCCTCTCTGCCTCAAATATCAAATAATACAAAATAAAAACACGTCTTTTAAAGCACGTTGTTTGTGTCCGTGATGGACATCACTATTAGGTCTTCCCACAATCCCCCCCACCCCGCCCCCGGTCACGGAGATCAATGCCTTGTGTTCCTGCAGCTTCTTTCCTGAATCCCAGCCGGGGGGTTCACACAGGTTCTGCTGTCTTCCTAGAGACCCATCTCCCTGACTACGTCAAGTTCAAGGCAGTTAACCATGACACCACGTTCCCCATCCTTCCTCCTGCTCAGTGGGCTGGTGCACGGGTGAAGCAAGCAAAAGGGAGACTCTGAATGTGGGAGCAACAGGGTGCAGAAGGTAGACCATGGGTGGCCATCAAGTGCCAAGTGAGAGAGCAGATGCATAGGGACGGGCTGAGGCAGAGACCAAGGCAAAGGGGACTCGGTGCTATTCATGCTGAGTCCAGCCTGGCCGCATCCCCACTGCCTGACTTCCTGAAGCTCAGCTGGTACCACGGCCCCTGGCAGCAATTCTCCTTCCTCCCTCCTAAGTTCAGTGACTGGAAACTATAAAATCCTAATAGAAAATCTACCCATCCACCCTGGGGCACATACATACACATATACACAGGCATGTATATCACATGTGTATATATGTCATATAGAGTATACTATGTACATATGCATGTGTATGTACACATATATATAACATAACTACTATGGAAAATGAGAATCTTCTGTGCTTACATATTCATCAATTCTCATTATTCACACATACATATATGTGCATGTATATATGTATGTACATATATAGAGAACATAACTACCAATAATGTATGCACATGTACATATGTGCATACATATGTGTAAGTTTGTGTGTGTGTGTCAGTGAGACAGAGAGAGAGAGAGAGAGAGAGAGAGAGAGAGAGAAAGAGAGAGAGACTGATTTATTATAACTATTTTCCAACAATACTTTGGAGGAGAGGGGCAATATCTTACACATTCCTGACCTCTTTCCTCACCAGCGCCTAATTTAATATTGAGTAAATAAATGTCTGCTGAATGAAAGGATGCTGATTGTCCCGCCTACTTAATTAGATCCTGATGATCAAACACCCACCATATCAGTGGTTCCCAAACGGTGGTCCTCGGACCGCTGGTGGTTCGTGAGGTCTGAAAGGTTGGCAATGGCTGCATTGTATCACTTTGTCTGCACAGCAATCCCACGAGGGCAGTAACCATCAAGCCATGGGCAGGGCAGCTGCTCCTCCTGGGCTGCCCATTGTAGGGGCACTCTGATGGGCATTCCCCTACAATGGTTCCTGCTTCTACACCTAATCACAGGCTGGAGAGTCATCTCAAGGGGAAGATGTGAAGTACAGAACATAGATTTCTGTGGCCCCAGCACCTGAGTTCAGTTCCTGGCTGCACACTCCTTAGCTATGGGCTTTGTCTAGTCACTTAGTGTTCATTCCCAAAAGATCCCTCTTGCTGTGAGAAGGTGCGCTAGCCTCACCCTTCCTGAGACTGTCTGAGCTGTGTGCAGTGGGGACATGCCTGCAGAGGACAGGGTGGTCCTAGGGCAGGGGTGGGGAACCTGTTTTCTGCCAAGGGCCATTTGGATATATGTAAAATCATTCGCAGGCTGCACACAATTACCAGCTTAAAAATTAGCTGCTATATTTGGTCAGACATGTAATTAACTCACCCCTCATGCCTTGCCAGGGCCAGACCACATGATTTCACACACCTTACACGGCCCGCCGGCGGACGTTCCCTACCCTGTCCCAGAGGCTAAGTCTCAGCGCCCCTATAGCTACTCCTGCAACAGGCAAGGCCCAAGAAAGCCCACGAGACAACACAGAGTAGCCAACATATGGCCCAAAGAAAGCCTGGCCCACAGCTGGGCTCAACCAGCCAGAGACAAAGTCAAAGCCGCCAGCAGGAACGAGAGGAGGCTGAGTAGTTAAAAGGCAGGTGAGGATTCTGATAAGGGGAAAGGTGAACAGTGGCGTGGTGGGCAAGAACTATCTCAGGGCCACTTTCAAATGAGGAGAATAAACAGACGAGTCTCAGGGGAACCCTTAGCGACCGTGGCGCCTCGGTGGCCCAGCCTTCTGCCCAAGCAAGAAGCTGCTGACTCGTCAAATCTGTTGCATAAGAGTAACTGCTTACACGTGGCTAAACACTTTTTAGTTGGCAAAGCACATTCCTTATGTCGCCTGCCGTTTGATTCTCTCAAGTACCCCAGAAAGCAGGCAGTTCGGATTTGACAGGAGAGGAAATCAAAACACAAACGTTAGTTGAATTGTACGAGGTCATGTTGGCAGTGAGGGGCCAATCTGGGGCCAGAACTCAGGTCATCTGATTCCAAAGCCAGAGTCCTTTCTGCTCACCACCACCATCCGCACTGGACTGACGGAGACTAGGGACTGAAGGACACCAACAATGACAGCCTGACTGCCGTATGGAGAACAGAGAAGCTGGTGCCTGCAAAGGGCCAAGTACCAGCCTGGACCCAAGCATCTTCTGAATATTCCCCAGGGGGTTCCAATGTGCGGCCAGGATTGAGAACCGAGGGACTTGAACAGTTTTTTTCAAGCTTTGTCTCACAGCAGAAGCACCTGGAGATTTGTCCCGACACAGAATGCTGGGCCCGACGCCCCAGGTTTCTGATTTAATAAGACTGAGTGGGGCCCATTAATTTTCACTTTTCATAAACTGCCAGGTGTTGTTTTTTTGGGGGGGGGAGGGGAATGTACATATTCCAAAATAGACTGTGGTAATGATTGATAACTCTGAGAATATATTGAAACTCCTGAATTGTACACTTTAAATAGGTAAATTTTATGATATGTAAATTACATCTCAAGAAAAGGGAAGTGTGAGCAAATTTAAACAAAAATGCTTCAAGAATGATTAATAAGAATAGCAGGAAAATAATTCGAGGATTCAAGGCAAAAATCATTTCAAAGCGTAATTTTAAATTGATAAAATAGTAATTCCAGAGTTAAGATGCAAGCATCGTACATTTTAAAGGTCTAAAAGTATGACAAGATATGAAAAAGCTTTTAAATATTAGATGAGAAATTTATAAGAGCACACTTTTTGTGACAGACTTCAATACACCTTTCTCAGCCTTTGAGGGAACAGGATGTACAGAGAAGAGAATGACATAGAAGATTTAATCATTTAAACAGTTTAATAAAACTAAGAAAGTATATATACAATTATATTAACGTCAAGCAGGAAATACACCTTTGTATGCATCTGTGTGATGTTTATAGAATTTAATTACACCATAGACATTGTTGAGGCCACATCCTCTGGCAGCATGAGTTAGAGCTAGAAATTAACCACAAAGTATAATCAAAACAATGTGAGAAAACAACTTGAAAATTAAACAACATTCTATTAAATCAGGATTGCTCCAAAGGAGAAATAAAAATTATAATTACATGCTATTTAGAAAATAGCAAAAATGAGAACAATATTTATCACAATCAATGGGAAAAGGTTAACATTGACCTAAAGTCAAATCCCTTAAAAGCCTCTATTATTCAATAGAAAATATTGTAATTAGAGTAACTAAGTATTTAATTAAAAAAGCTAACCATAGTAACACAAACAAAATCAACATCAAGAAAGGAGGAAATGGCCCTGGCTGGTTTGGCTCAGTGGATAGAGTGTCGGCCTGCGAACCAAAGGGTTGAAGAGTTGCGGGTTCGATTTCCAGTCAAGAGCACGTACCTCAGTTGCAGGCTTAACCTTTGCCCCAGTTGGGGCCTGTGCAAAGGCAACTATTCAATGTGCTTCTCTCACATTGATGTTTCTCTCTTTCTCTCTCTTTTCCTCCCTTCCACTCTCTCTAAAAAGTAATGGACAAATATGCTCAGGTAAGGATTAACCAGAGAGAGAGAGAGAGAGAGAGAGAGAGAGAGAGAGAGAGAGAGAGAGAGAAAGAAGAAGGAGAAAGAGGAGGAGGAGGAGGAGGAGGAGGAGGAGGAGGAAACGATTGTGTTGAAAGCATATATTTGTGAATTACAAGTAAATAAAATAGAATTCTTAATTAAACTTTGGAAGTAATTCCTAGATTCGAATTAATGATGAGATAATGACAACACTAGACGTCCAGAGAGACTTCTCAGAATAGCATATAAAATGCTGGATAAAATATGGAGCTTGAGTTTTTAAATGCATGGTTCAGCTGGCTCAGAAGTCAGACAATTCTTAAAAAGCCCCAAAACAAAATAAAAATAACAAATGCAGAGACATAAGTGATCCTGGTAGCACCATTTGCCCCCAGGACTGACGCCATTGCCTGGTGACCTAGAGTGTGAGTGTTAAAGGATTCCAGGGATGATGGAGGTAAGACACAAAGTCAGAAGACAGAACCTGGGAAACACAGATGAGAGACCCTTGCATAAAGCCAAAAGCCTCTAAGGGCAACACCATCCTTGGTGAACTGAAATGAAATACATACATACACACACACACACACACACACACACACCATCAGAGGTAGACAATATGGATATATGGATTCTGGTCTCTCTTGGACTTAGACCAGTCTCATCCCATCTAATAAAAGAGTAATATGGAAATTAGGCATCACTCCATGACAAAGATGGCCATCCCCATAGCCACCAAGATGGCGGCGCCCAATCCAGTGGTCAGGCCTGTTTGCCAGGCAGGTGGTGGGGGAGGCGGAGGGCCTGAGGGGTGGAACAGGTGATCAGAGGGGACTGGGAGTCCCCTGACCAGGCCAGAGGTCTTTGCCAGAGGGCTCAGGTATGGGAAAGGGCGGAGCCAGTGATCAGAGGAGTATGAGGGTGCCCCACCCGGGCATAAGACCTGGGCCAGAGGCCTCAGGTTTAGGCAGGGGCAAGGCTGGATATCACAGAATCCTGGGCTCCACAGAGCGAGAGATCAGAGGGGCAGGGGCAGAGCCTCCGATCACAGGGGTCTGGGCACCGGTGGAGCTAGCAAAACAGGGGTCTGAGGGTCCCCTGCCCAGGCCTGCAATCTTGGCCAGAGGCTGCCAGTGGAGCAAGGGCAGAACCGACAATGGCAGGGGGCAGGATCAGAGCCGGTGATTGCAGAGGCCTGGGCTCTGTGAAGCTGGCAATCAGAGTGGTTTGGGGGTCCCCTGCCCAGGCCTACAGCCTCAACCAGAGGTTACAGACCTGGACAGGGGTAGAGCTGGTGATCAGAGTGAACTACAGAGGAAAATTGGCTAAGCTCCCTGTATGCCACTGGTAATATTCTTAGTAACTTGGGTAATAAGAATCCAAAAAGGCAATCTGGGGTTTTTCCACCATACTCCTGGAGAAAAAAAATGAAGGCCCACTGCTGGAGGGCTAAGAAATGTCATATTCTGCCCTAGCCGGTTTGGCTCAGTGCATAATGCCTCAGCCTGCTGACTGCAGAGTCTGGGTTCAGTTCTGACCAAGGGCATGTACCTAGGTTGTAGGGTCCTCCCTGGCCAGGGCCTAGGTCAGGGCATATGCAGGATGAAACCAATCAAAGTGTTCCTCTCTCTTTGATGTTTCTCTCTGTTTTTCCCTTCTCTTCTACATTCTCTAAAAATCAATGGAAACATATCCTCAGGTGAGATTAAAAAGAAAGAAAGAAATGTCATTTCCTATGAAAGACAGATCTTGAAAATGCCTAAAGAAAGTTTTTATTTCTTCATGGTAAAGGGACTGGAGTCCATGTTGATGAAAACACCTTGGTGGCTGCAGTGGCTGGCAGTGGCTTCAGCAGCACGGTGATGGGGCTGGTGGTTTCCCCTGAGTAGCCTGGTCACCTCCCACAAAGGGAGGCCAGACTGGGGCTTAGGCCTGCTCTCCAAGGGGAGCAGGGAGTGGGCCTAAGCCATCAGTAGGACACCCCCTGAGGGTTTCCAATATGTGAGAGAGGGCAGGCTGGGCTGAGAACCCCCCCCCCCCAGTGCACGAATTTCATGCACTGGGCCCCTAGTGTAAAATAATAAATGAATAAATAATAAACGGCTTAACACCATGAACTTGACACCTGCATGAGTTTTAAGTACCTTGACCATTGCCCTCAAAAATAAAATAAATAATATAGTTTGAAGTATCCTGGTATGACAATCCTCCATAAGTCACTGGCAGTACAAATGACTTCTTCTCTGGGGAAATGCACCTTAAATTTATACCTCAAAATCCCCAAGTTAATCTTTCACAAAACATCATCGAATAATCATTAATCACATGACTTTTTCTAAGGAATTAGGCCACCATAATCCAAAGCATCAGATACAATTAACCATAGCCACAATGACTGAAGATACTATCAGATAGACAACCTAGAGTTTGATATATAATTTATTTAAAACTAAAGGAATCAAAGTGTTTCTAGTTCAATGTAACCCCTAACAAAATTATAATGATCCTTTTTTTGTGTGTGACAAAATAGAAAAATTATTCATGTGAAATGTTAAGGGTCTCTGAATAGCCAAAATAATCTTGAAAAGAAAAAAAACTTGGAGGACTTACACTTCCTGATTTCAAAACTTACTGCAAATCTACCAAATCCAACAGCAAAGTTAAAGAAAAATGTATTCATAATGACCAAATAGGACTTTTCCAAGAAAGCAAAGATCGTTATAAGGAGATCTATTAACATTTCATGTGACTATATTTAAGAAAAAAAATAGGAATGACAACTTTAATGGTGGAAGAAACAGCAGTCAACAAGATTCAAAGTACATTCTATAATTTGCAAATTTGTGTTTGGGGAGGAAATTAGAAATCGAAAATATTTTAATATAGTAAGATTTTATGTCTTAAACTAACTAATAACATTATCCTGAAAATGAAACACTGAAGAGAATTCCTATTAAAACCAAAGCAAAAGCAAGCTCATCGTTGTCATTATCACTTAGCATTGTTCTGAAAACTCTCACCAACGCAATTAGTACGAAACATGAAGAAGGAAAACAATTATTGAAAAGATAACAAAATTATCACTTTGCACAATAATGCAATTATATTCTTGTAACACTCAATACAGTTGACTTTTGAAACACGTCTTTTAAGTGAGTTTTGCAAAGTAACTTCATAGAAGATATTTTCATATGTACCAATAATAATCCATGAGAAAAAGACAAAAAAAGGCATTTTTCAATGGTAACCAAAACATAAAATTCTGAGGAATAAAGACTTTTTAAAGAATAAATAGAATCTATGGGATACATCCAAAAATTTTCTGAAAAAAACAACAACACAATAAACTTTCAAATATATTTTAATATATAGGCAAAAATATTCATGTATGAGAAATTTGTATATGAATTCTTCTGAAATTAATTTATGGGCTTAATTAAATCCCAATTACATTCCTAGTGGAATTTTTTTGGACTTCATTAAATTCTTAAGTTCACCTGAGGGAAAAAGCAGTAACACAAACAAAACAGATTAATAAGAAAACTGCAGAGAATTGTTTTTAGAGTGATTAGAAGAGAATTTCCCTACAAAAAAAAAATAAATTAATCAAAACACACAGCCATGAAAATTGGGTGATAAGAACAAAAGGAGAAAGATTATAGAGGAGAGTGTTTGAGAAATAAGACCAGTTTCTAATTGAGAAGGGGGGCCTCATAAATCTATGAGGAAGTGAGAGGTTGTTCCAACTGTGTTGACAAAAGGATACACTTATTGGGTAGGGGGAATAAAATTACAGCCTCAACTGTACCACCCAAAGCAAATTGTGCTGATAAAAGTGAAAATAAACAAATATATAAACCAGGAATCAGAAATCTAGGCGGACATATATGAATGAGTGTTAAACTGTCTTCAGCCAGCTGGGACTTCTTCACCAAGTCTCGCCTCTCTCTTCACCCCCATATCCAGCCCATCACCCCCAGGGACCCAAGGGCTAAAGCAGCCCTTCGACACTTCCCTCTCTTCATCTCAGTGCCATCTCCTCAGCCCAGGGACTCTTCCCTGGGACCACTAATGCAGTTTTCATGGGTCTTCTCCATGCATCCCTCCCATCCTTTCCTCACCCAGCAGCCAAAGTGACCTTTATCACACAGACATTGATTTGCATTACTGTTCTGCTTACTTCTCTTCCTGATTATTGGTTGCATTTAGAATGCATTCCGGAATCTAAAAACTCATGTTACCTGATCCCTCGCTGCCTCAACAGACTCAGTTTTGCTCATCTCCCCTCACTCACTGCTCCTCCAGCTACAGTGCCTTCTGTCAGTTTCTCAAAAGTAAGAACACTGAGGGGGAAAACAAAAACAAAAATAGTCAGTGAAAGAAAGAGCTAAGAGAAAATGGAGACAGATTTGATTACATCCAACGTTAAGCCCTCTCTACATAAAATCATCATTACAAAAAAATCCTCGTGAATGAAACGATGAAGGTGATGAACCAGGGGAGAAGGGTTTGCAATACGCAAATAGACAAGGATTCGAATGCACAGCTATTCAACAACGCTTTCCAAATGAGGGAAATAGGAGCAAAAATTCTAACTGAGATCTGGGTATGACATGTGCCCACGCAATTCACCAAATAAATGCTTAAGACAGACGAACATGCAAAAGATTATCTTCCTTTCTTAGCAAAGACATAAAAATTTGAGCTACCAGACAGCATTTTTCGCCCATTGCCTTGGTAAATACATTTTTCCCTTTAAAATGTTTTGACTGAGTTATAATTTACACCAAGTAGGTAAATGTTCATCATATAGCTTCTTACTTCTTACATAGTTTTTACATAATTTTTAATCACACTCAGATCAAGATATAAAACATTTAACGACCTTTGGGCCCCTTCCTAGTGACTAACACCTCCCGCCCTGTGAAGGTAACCATTATTCTGACATCAATCTCCATAGTTTAGTTTTGCCTGTTCTTGAGCTTGATTTAAACAATAGAATTTTATACCTGGCCGGCGTGGCTCAGTGGTTGCTCATCGACCTGTAAACCAGGAGGTCACGATTCAATTCCGGTTGTGGGTTTGATCCCCAATAGGGGGTAGCCAATCAATGATTCTCTCTCATCACTGATGTTTCTCTCTCTCCTGCCCTCTCCCTCTCTCTCTGAAATATATATATATATATATTAAATTGAGTTTTACAGAATGGTATCTCTTCTGTACCAGTCTTGTTTTGCTCAACAAAACACCATGTAGTTGCCATTATCAGTGTTTCTTGCTGTTTTCTTTCTGAACTTGCTGTGTGTTTTCCATGCACCTGTGGATGGACATTAGGCCCGTCCCAGTGTGGCCTTGGTATGAAAAGTTCTGCTATGAATACTCCGATACATGTTTTTGGTGGGCATGTGTATTCACCTGTCTTAAATATGAACCTTGGAGTGGTTGTGTGGGTCAGATATTGGGCACATGCGTGGCCTTAGTAGATCATGCCAAACTGTTTTTCAAGGTTATTATACCAAGGATGGGGGCTCAAGCCTTCTGAAATGAAATCCATTGCTCTTTCTAGTCAGAGAAAGTGAAGACTGAATGCTACTTCCTCCCTCCATCCCTCCCTCCCTTCCTATCTCTTCCTTCCTTTCTTGATCTCTCCCCCTCATCTCAACTTTCCAACCTTTAACCTTGCACTCCATCTCTCCCCAGCTCCAGCTCTAGCTCTTCCCCTCCTCTTCCCATGCCCTGTTTGTTTCAGATCACTTGCAGCTGGGAGATGCTGCTGGCTTGAGCAAGCCTGGGAGCTAGGTTCTGAGCACCTTATATCAGCAGCTGCCTAATTAGAGGCGCTATTTGTGGTCCCGTGAGGACTGCACCAGCCTAATGTGCTCATGGAGCTGTGCTGGGGTTGGGGGGGGGCGGGTAGGGGAGGGGGGGAGAAATAATTACGTCCAGTTTTCTGTTAGCAGAAGGGCAAGAACATCTGTATCAAGAGCGATGAGAGAGCCTCGCCCAGTGTCCTCCAGACCCAGAACGTGCAGCAGGAGCCAGCAGTGACTCTCATGAAGCCAGCCACTCATTACTCACTCCCTGGTACAGCTCAGCTCCCCCTGTCACGTGTCTCTCTTGCCCAGGGGAGATGACTTCCCTTCTGCCTCTGGAACCAGATCTTTGTCCAGCATTTATTATTGAAATGGGAGAACGGGGAGAGATGTGGTGCGGAGCAGAGATTCTCAAACATAAGAACACTGAGGTGTGTTGCAAAGTCAGTTGGTTCCTAATGATTAAAAGACTCAAGTCTCCAAGCTACTCCCTTGTCCAGTGGAAAGATTACCTCTCCCCCCCACAGTAACATTCCTGTTGTTAACGAAAAACTCAATGAAACCTGTAGAGAATTTTGTGAGTTTATTTGAGCCAAACTGTCGACATATGCCGGGAAGCAGAACCTCAATGAATTGAGATAATGCTCCAGAGAATGGGAGTTTACACAGTGTTTTTATAAATTTACCATCAAAAGGAAAACACGTAAGTGGGTTACATGAAATTCATTGGTGATAGATTAAGAAGGTGGGATAAAGCAAAGCGGGGAAATCCCTGGGATTGGATAAAAAGCAAAATGACGTACAGATACCCAGGTGCGTACGGGTCAATTAACATGATAATGAAGGAACTTGTCCTGGCGCCCAGCACATTTGGCTCAGTAAAGATCAAAGGTGATTCCCGTCAGGGAAAACACTGGCCCAGGATGTGGCCACCCACCATAACCTGTTTGTAGATAAATATCTAATTTTCAGACCATCTTTGTGATCACTCTAGGTCTCTGAGCCTGTAGGAATGGCATGCAAGCCTCTGCTGGGCCTTTCAGGCTAGCATGTGGCTCCTTTTGTCCACACTCTCATGTACGATTCAATATTCATGTATTCAACTCTCCTGGCAGCTGCCCCATGCCAAGCAGTGGGGATTCAATGGTGAGCGAATTAGAAGTGGTGTCCATTGTGATGGGTCCAGTCTAGCCATGTATGAATCAAGAGATCACACTACTATTCACTCAGCTACTGGTTTGTGATGGGGAGGGATGCAGAGAGTATGAAGGAGGTAGGAGAGCAAATTCGAAGGGTCCTGAGGGGCGAGAAGGTTAGGAAAGGCATCACTTAGGGAGTGACAGTTGTGGTCTACAGCATGAGGGGCATGGGGACTAGGGGGTGTGATTGACCTAATGGCATAGAATGGCTTCTGCTGTTTGGGGAGAGGAAGGGCCAGGGTTACAATTAGAGGTAATTAATCTCTCTGATCACTCCCATCAGCATTTCAAAGGCATGGGAAAGTTTATATCAGTTTCAGTTGTTAGGGCAGAAAAAAACTGATCCATGGTCTAGTAGCTATTAGTTTTTGAGCATTTAGTATGTCTCATGCATTGAAGGTATTTTTTTAATTTACTGGTTTGAGAGAGGGGAGGAAGGAGAGAGAGGAAGAGAGAGAAAAACATCAATTTGTTTTCTATTTATTCATGCATTCATTGGTTGATTCTTGTATGTGCCCTGACCGGGGAACAAACCTGCAACCTTGGCATATGGGAAAGATGCTCTAACCAACTGAGCCACCTGGCCAGGGCTGGTAGTATTGTCTCATTTAATTCTTACACTCATCTTTTGAGGTTGGCCCTCTGATCATCCCTGTTGCACGGAAGTGAAACTGGGGCACAGAGCAGTTGAGTCAGCTGCACTAGGTCACTCTGCCCGCAGGAGGGGATGTCCAGTTTACAAAGGATTCCTGGGTCCTGTGGGAGCACTAGTCTGAGACCTTCCTGCTGGGAGCAAATCTACTGTTCTCACTGGTGAACCCTAGAGGTTCTCATGGGCCCCTTCTTTCCCAAGGCCATGGTTGTAGATCCTGACCTTCCTCAACCAACCATCTGAGACACATCCACCCACGGACCCTGCAGAGCCCAGCCAGAAATGGTATGACAACACATGTGCTGCGTCAGAGGAAGTCAGCACACACAGCCCTGGGCATTCACTCAGCATGATGTAGCCTCATGAGATATCACATCCACATAGCAAGCATGAATCTACTCCATAAACTTCAGGGTAAAAAATATTCCAGAAAACGTTTTGTGTTTGCTTTGTTGTTGTTGTTGTTGTTGTTGTTGTTGTTGTTTTATGAATCAAATTGAATCTGGCTGCTCAGACCACCTCCTTAAGGTCATCCAAGAGCTCAGAGTGACAGAATCAGTACGGTAGTGCTGTTCTTTCTTCCCTCCAGCCCCTTCTTCCTGCTCCCTCCATAGAGAGGCAGGGCCTCCCTCCTTCACAGCACTCCAGGCCTAAAGCCCATCTTTGGAAGGAGGAAATGTTCCCTCCTTCCCTGTAGGGGAAATGAAATTCAGCCCTCTGTGTGGAGGTGGCAGAGGCAACCTAATACACCACTGGGTGCATCCTAATGAGCTTAGAGGAGATGTGTGTGTGTGTGTGTGTGTGTGTGTGTGTGTGAGAGAGAGAGAGAGAGAGAGAGAGAGAGAGAGAGAGAGAGAGAGAGAAACTAAAAGAAAATACTCGAAATATGAATACCAGTTGCCTGAGCATACTGGTATTTGGGGTGAATTTTAGCATTTTCTTTATACTTTATTTTCTAAAATTGACATGCATTACTACCATAACCGGAAGGGAAACAAAAGTTCCTTCCTTCCCTCCTCCCTCCCTCGATCCTCTCCCCACCACCCCCACCTCAATCCCTCTCTCCGCCTTTTTCATTCCCCAACCCCCTCTCAATTGTATTCGGATCTGTAGAACTGCAGGCTGTGGAACTGCAGGCTGTGGAACTGCCAATACCAGCCCCTGCATTCCCACTGCCCTCAGGCTGCATTCCTGTTCCCTCCTGTCTAACAGCCAGGAGGTGAGCAGCCACTATTATAATCACCAGCTTGCCTCCAGCCTCACCTGAAAACTGCAATCCTCAGAGGATTTCCTGGAGCCACAGGGGTCTTAATTAAGCCGGAAGGAGAGAGACAACTGGGACAAAGGGATTGAAGACACCACGGTGCTGGTTTTGCAATTTTGTGTGTTTTGACAAGAATAATTTAGCTCTAATTATGCCAATAATTACATCCCGGCCACAGTGGGAAGCTGTGGGATTGCGGCCATGGCAACTCCCGGGGTCTCTGCTGGAAGCAGTCTGGACCCCGGGATCTCTCCGGTAAGAAAGGCTGAGCTTGGAGATGAGGGGGAAGAGGGGAAGAGGAATTCATGTAGGAGCTAGACAGTGTAGGGACAGGCTAGTGGCTGGGTCTCAGCACCAGAGCATCAGCCTGTGGAATGAACATCGACCACAGCGCCAGGAGCCCCAGATCTGCTGCCCACTTGCTGTGCAAATGTGAACCTGTTGAAAGGGCGGTGCAAGACTGAAAACCAGCCAATAGGGATGCAGAGGAAATGCCCTGCTAACTGCATCCTGCACCCTGTGCAATCAAACCCTGGCCCTTCCCTCGACCAATCAACAGGGGCCACACATGTTACCCCACCCACTACTTCCGGCCCTATAAATCCTTTGTTTTCCTAAAACTCGTGGTCTCTTCCCTCCGCTTTGCTGATGCATTCGTTGGTGAGCGTGTGTGGGACGGGAACTCAAGCTAGCTTGATTGAAGGCTCTGTATATTTTTGCATTGGTCTCGGGCTCCCTAAGAGGTCTTTGGGGTTTACAACATCTGGGTGTAACACTGTAAGGCCCTTGCTGTGCAAATGCAATCTTCAGGAAGCCTTGATTTCCACATCCAGTGCCAACCTCACAGGCTTCTTGTGAAGGCTGAATGGAAAGTTCTAGAAGAGAGGGCTTGTGGTGGGTTGGGGCCTCCCAGCACACTTCTTAACTTCCTTGGGCAACTACCCTTCGACTTCCATCTGAAGAATGTCCTCCCCCCACCCTCTGTCCACATGCCTCAGTGGGCACACTCACCTGGCTGGAGCCCATCAATGCAGCCAGCTCCAAGGCCTTGGGTTCTCACAGGAAGAATGTGTGTGTTCACACATTCGGCTACAAAAGCCAAATGGAAATCGTGTGTGTACCCAAGGTGAGGCCATTCAGGCAACTGAACTATCAAGTGATTGTTTTAACTGAAGACACAAAGCATGATCATTCCATGTGGGACACTGCCTTTGCCGAAGCAGTTGGGTAATTCATGCTCCTCAGAAGGTCTCCTTGTGGGATGCCTTTGGCTTTATAAGGCATGAGCACAAATTAATTACTGCCTAGCAGATACACACTTTTATTTTTTTTAAACATATTTTTATTGATTTCAGAGAGGAGGGAGAAGGAGAGAGATAGAAGCATCAATGATGAGAGAGAACCATGAATTGGCTGCCTCCAGCATGCTCCCTTACTGGAGATCGAGCCTGCTACCTGGGAATGATCCCTTGAACAGAATCAAACCTGGAACCTTTCAGTCCACAGGCAGACTATCTATCCACTGAGCCAAACCAGCTAGGGCCAGATGCACGCTTTTAGACATAGCCTTCCAACACAGTAGGTTCCCTGGGGAAAACAGCTACAAGGACCCTGGGTGGTAGAATGAAAAGACCCTAATTCCCTTTGACTCTAATAGTCTATGAGCATCATGAAAATCGTAAGCCTCTTGGCAGACAGAGGGGTGGATGTGAGGATTTGGGAGCATAGCTCAAACCTAAAACCGTACTGACAGTCAGGCCAAGGGAGGAAGGAAGGGACAGGCAGAGGCAGTGCCTTACTGGGCTCTCTCCATGAGTTTTCTCTTGAAGTCCCACAAAGACCTGACAGGTTGGATGACTGTTGATATTTTACAGATGGAAAAACTGAGGCTCAGAGAGATGAACTTCCATAAGTTCACCCAGGATACTCAATATTGGAGGGCCGCACTTCTGAATTAAAGGCACAGGTGCCAGCACCAGGCACAGCGCTGCGAGCAGCCACCACGCTAATTTCCAGACCCCCGGGAGCAGCTCAGAGTCTTTGTTTCTCGGAGGCAATAGGTCTAGTGTTGGGCCTTCTTGGTCTCTCAAATTCTTGGTTGTCACAGAAGCAGCAGCAACATGGGCAGGTTGGTTCTGCAGGGTTATCCTGCAGTATTTTTGGAGCCTCGGCCGGATGGCCACTGCTCCAACCCTCCCAAAAGTTTGAAAAATCCTACTGCTCTGTTTAAGGCATTTCCCACTGAACTCATCCACCATAGTCTTTGCTACCTGCAGCTGATTCCTAATCAAGACTCACTTGCCCAACATCCTCCACTTTTTCAGAAATGGGAGGAAAGTGAGTATCTAAGCCCAAAGCAGACCTCCTCCCTGTGGATGATTTTCATTTCCTTTCCCGCTGGTTCCATTTTCTGTCCCTGGGACAGCTATGACTGGAACAGGTTTGGGGCTGTGACTACTTCTTCCTTGTTCCATTTTGCAGCAGGAATGCTCACAGAGCATACTTACTAAAGGTGCAGTGATGAATCTCCTTTCTTAGATGCATTCTAATTTCAAATTTGCACTTAGGAAGCCCTTGTGCATGTACAAGGGCTTAGCAAACATGTTTGACAGCCATTCATTCTGCTAAGATACCACCCAGACTCTGGAGTAAGGGCTCAGAACTGGCAGGGAGAAGCTGAACATTTGTGTGAGTAGAGTAAGAACAAGCACACACTGGGATGCAAAGGGACTCCCAGCCCACCTGCACTCTTCCCCGGTAAGAGGTGGCTTCACGGGCAAGAGCCAGGCCTAGACAAAGCATTTCACGCTATCTCCATTCTGCAAAACACTCTGCAGCCATAGACACTCACTTAGCCACCCGGTGTCGTTGTTGCCTAAACTGTAACATTACGATGAAAATAGTGCCTAATTCATAAAGTTGTTCTAAGAATTAAGTGAAATAACATATATACTTCATTTAAAAAGAACTCAAGTAAGTATAGATTCTATATAGGCACTCACTGTTATTGTCGTTTATTTAATTTATGAAATGGACATTATTTCCCCATTTTACATTTGGGGTCTGAGGCTCAGAGAAGTGAGATAACGTATGTAAAGTTTCTGCTGCCACTTCCTGTCTGTCTGACAAAATGTCACCCTACTTCCTGGCCCAGCTCAAACACTCCCTTCTTCATGAAGCTCTCTCATACATGCACACTTATGCACATGTGTGCACACGTGTAAACACACCATGTGCACATGTGTGCTCATGTACTTGCACACACATGCACACACATGTGCACACAGTCATACCCTCCTGGTTAGTTGTCTGATTTTCTTTCAGTATGTTTTGTGCTTTTCATAAGACTCAACACATTTTGCCATATATAGTTCACAAGCATATGGACATTATCCCTTTTTACAAATTGTAAGATGCTAGACTATAAACACTTTATATTCTAGTATTTGAAATTGGCCCTCGGTGAGCACAGAGCCTTTCACATAATAATGACAAGAATCCTGGTATGTGCATATGGATTCCCATTTTGTAACCATTTTTCCTTTGCACCCAGCATTCTGTTCTCACCCTCTCCGTACCTTATAATAAAGGAGCAGAGGCCGAGAGAAGTGATGCCACATAGTTTGCAAGAGGCAGAACTGGGGTTTGAACACAAGCCTGACACTAGTGTTATTTCAGTAGGAGTGGAACAGGCTGGACCGAGTGAATGGAACAGAATGGAGCATGGGGGGGGGGGGGGGGAGGGCATGAAGGGACTGGAGAGACGAAGCCGGTAGCAGAGGGAGAAAGAACAGTGCGTGCTGTAGAACATGGCATTATCAGATCCGAGAATCACAGAGGAACAGGACAACTTGACCACTGTGCACCACATTTCTGAAAGAAAGCCACTTGTCCTTCCTTTTGTTAAAGGCTGTTGTGAGAATGGAATGAGGGGGAAATCAAGCCTAGAAAATGTTGAGGAAGAAACAGAGCTCCTACAAACATAAAGGACTGCTCACACACTCGCAGGAACAAGACAATGACAAGGCAGCCCTCGCAGTTGCATGTCCTGACCTGGCCATGCGGATGTCAGACGACGCAGGGCAAGCGATCCTCCTCCTCCCCTCTTAGCAAATGCAGTCTTCATGTCTCCTCTCCATGGAGCTCAGGTGTGCCAAAGCAGAAGACGAGGACTAGACCTACAGGCTCAGGTCAGCCTGAAAGGGACTGGCTCCTGAGATGAGCCTGGGTCAGCTTTCTGGCAGGTCAACCAAAAGCAGGAGTCCCAGCAGGGATAACACTGGGGACCTGCGGGTATCCTGGGCTCATGGTCAGCAAGGATCCACTTCACAAAAAATAGGTTTTATGGATAGAACTCCATTTTTATCATTTTTGTGCACAAAACGATGGCCACCCTTTTCATAGGCCAAGTATCATGCCTTGGTCAGGAACTTGGCTACCAGAAAGTTCTTAGTCACATCAACTCAGATGGAGGCAGAGGGCCAGAGTGAGTCTAGGAGCCACATTTCTCTGATGCTGAGTCATTGGACACCTCACTAGCAAGTGGTCAAGTTCAGGATTGACCAGGCTGCTCATCTAAGTGGAGGGCAAAAGTGTTTCCATCTTCAGGAGCTCTGGGTCTGGTATCTGCCCTGACCCCACAACAAAATAGATACCATCTGGTACCATCTAGATTCAGAACAAGCCATGCCCCTGCTTCCTACAGGATGGGATGTGTGTTGTTAGGATGGAGGCTCCAGCGAGCTAGGAGCCCACTGCATCTTCAGCTGCTTCCAGACCATCACAACTGAGTTATATGAGAGTCCAAGGAGCACAGAGAGGGCCAAGGATGAAACACGTGGTGTGATCAGGGACTAAGGCCACCCAGCAAGTCATTCTTACTATTTTTCATGTACCAAACATGACACATCAAAGATTGTCCCAGACTGTAAGGAGCTTGCATAAAACAGACATGTAAATAAACTATGATGATCTCTGAGCAAAGCGCCATGCCACAGGCAAGCACATCACTGTGAGGGCTCAGAGGAGAAGTGTCTTAACCAGCCTGGGGGAGTGAGGGCAAGCTTCCAGGAAGAGAGGAGACATAGCCTGAATATTGTAGAATAAGAAAGAACCACTGGCTGACTAAGAGGGAGAAGGGCATCTGGGAAAACACTGAGTGTGCCAGGTACTCTTCTCGGGACTGGGGATACAGCAATGGATGAAATAAATATGGCCCCTGGCTTCATGGAAATTGCTCCTAACTACTTTACCATAGATATGAACATAAGTCCTAGTTGATATTCCTGAGAAATTTGCACAGGACAAAGCCCAGCTAAATCAAAGGCAAAGTAACCCTGGATTTAAATAGGTGAGACTTGGGCTGAAAATCTGATGTATAGACCTCTAGCAAAATGGACATGGCAACACTCAGCAGCCTTTCCCCTGGGATAAATTTAAATACTTCTCACCCCAAGGAGACGGGGCTGGCTCTATCTTCACATCAAAGCTGTATTTCAGATCTCACAGGCTTGAAGGAAGGTCTGCTCCCCTGCGAGGGGCAGAGTCCTTAGCCTGCGTTTCAGATACAGCCAGATAGAACTGACACATGTAGAGGGACTAGAATTTGGCCAGGGAGGAGCTTGGACCCAGGTAGAGACTCATCCATAAAGAAGGTCAAGATCAGTTGCTTGCTGGTCCGTCCCAGCACTATTTCGATCATTTTATGGGCAACTACTCTAGGAGCCCATTCTCCAGACTAAATCAGAAGCAGGCCCTGGAGCATGGACTCTGAGCGGATATGAGAGAGGGGGTAAGAGGATGCTGACCACCCTGAATTTTCAATTTCCACTCTTTGAATCCTTTTTTGTAGCTGTCAGACTTGAGGTAGAAGTGGCCCCAGTGGTAGGGGCCACAGAGAGTGAGGTGCATGTGGCCCAGGGGGGCAGGACAGACATGGGAGACTGGCAGAGGTCTGCAGGAGACATGAAGTCAGAACCAAGACTCTGGGAGCAGTGCCTGCTCACTCTGCCCCAGCCAACTCCAGACTCATCTCCCTAGAAAGTTTTGAGAGAGAGAGAAATAGAGCAAGAGAGAGAGAATTATCTTATTGACTTGAGAAGCACTGACCTTTTAATCCATCTTTCCAAAAAGAAAATGGTTTGTACTGCACAATTTCTTGGAGTCAATGATCCTGAAGACATTCCTTGAAACAGACTCTCATAAATCTCTATCTGTACAAGTTTAAGAGATAATGAAGCGCTTTGATTCTAAAAACCATAAGTTCTTGACAATTTAAAGACCCCCAAATGCATTCATCTCAAACTCTTCTCTCTTTGTGCCCAAAGACCTTTCCTCCAATTCTCACTCAGCCTCATAATAATTCAATCAAAACAGTGCTCCCTGCACATATCTTCCTGTCCAGTTCTAGAAACTCCCCATAGGGTATGGGGCCCCTATGCTCAAAGAACTTGGACCTGGGACAAGAGCAAATTCAACAAGCTATCCCACCACTACTGGCTGGTGCTAGAGGTGTAACAGTGATCCAGACAGTTACGCTCCTCACCGATACTTAGATTTAGTCAAAATCTAAAAAGCTGTTGAAAGGGGCCCAGATAAGTGGTGGGAGAGGAAAGAAGCTCCAAACTTTCACTGATTGGAGCGCCTGCTGTGGGCCAACATTAAGAAGGATGCTTTGCTCATACTCTGTCACTGAATTCTACAAGGAAGGATAGTGATTGTGTCCATTTGTGAGGAATGTAACTGACAGGCTCAGGCTCCCATAGAACAGTGGTTCTCAACCTGTGGGTCGCGACCTCTTTGGCGATCGAACAACCCTTTCACGGGGGTTGCCTAAGACCATTCTGCATACCAGATATTTACATTATGATTCATAATAGTAGCAACATGACAGTTATGAAGTAGCAACAAAAATAATTTTATGGTTGGGTCACAACATGAGGAACTGTATATAAAGGGCCAGAAGGTTGAGAACCACTGCCATCTACTCTATAAAAGCGAAATATTAAAATTAACCGTTTCTCCGAGACAGGGTAAGCCATGCCCACCAGCCAATCAGAGCAGCTGTATGCAAATTAGCCCAGCCAACATGGCCCTTTCCATTGCGGCAGGAGCAAAAGTGAAGCTGCGCCAGCTCAGCTCAGCTCCAATTAAACTGCCTCTAGCAGTTTTGAAACAATGTAACAATCATAGAATCCTCCGGAGCTGAAGGAAAGAGCAGCTCCGGCCTAACCAGTAAAAGTAACAATTGTTTCATTATAGACGCTGCTGCGAGGTGAAGCAGAGGAGGCTTCCTTAGTTAGAAGGCCGCCTTAAAGGAACAGTGTATCAATTATAGAAGATAACCCCAGGCCTTCAAGGAACAGTATCAATTATAGGAGAGAAACCGCAAAAACCTGCGTCCAGCCAGCCTTGCTGGGACGTTGGGTCAATGGGAGCTGTGGGCAGCCTTAAAGCCCCTCACCCAGGCTGGTCAGGCACGCCAGCAGGTGGGCATCCCCCGAGGGCTCCCAGACTGCGAGAGGGCACAGGCCAGGCTGAGGGGCCTCCCGAGTGCACAGAGTGGCTGCAGGGCGGGACAGCACAAGACCCAGGACCCGTGATGGGAAAGAGGTGGCAGGGTTGGAGGGCACCGGGAAGCGGGTAAGAGGCGGCGGGGGGGGGTCTCGGCCTGCTTGGTGGGCTTCCCAGGCCCTTTGCGGGGCACCGGGGAGCGGGAAAGCAAGGCTGCAGGGGCCAGGGTCCTGCTTGGCAGCTCCCAGACCCCTTGGCGGCACCGGGAAGTGGGAAAGGAAGGCAGCAGGGGACTGGTGAGTGGGAAAGAGTTGGTGGCCTGCTTGGCGGCTTCCCAGGTCCCTTCCGGGGATCAGGGAGCAGGAAAAGGCTGGCCTGACCACGAGGCGGGGTTTTCCCTGCTTTCTGGTGGCTGGAGGAAGATGGGCAGTAGGCAAGCTTGGGAGGCAGGCCGCACCCAGTCCTGGCCACGCTCAAAAAAGAGAACAACATGCTGGGGAGGGCAAGAGTCTGAGAGATCAACATAG
>PVJC01021971.1:0-27779 GCA_004026665.1 Murina feae | reverse complement strand
GCTTAATTTCTAGTTGGTCCTTTATCATATCCTTGAGGGTCTCATTAGATTCATTGAGGATCTCACTAAATTTATCGGCAGTCTCACTAAATTTATCGGCAGTCTCTAGAAAATACTTGAAAAACCTAATAACCGTGGTTTTGAACTATATATCCTGTCATTCTCTTTCCTCCATTTCTGTCATTTGTGATCTGTTTCTTTGTCTCTGCATTTTGGCTGCTTCTCTTTCTGAGTTAGGTGATTACTGAGAGGAATTAACCTCTAAGCCACTCGTTTATGAGAGTCAGCTGTGTCTATAGTGGGAGAACTTCTGTGCTGGAGACACCCTTATGGGGCAAGAGTTGTTTCAGTGGGGCTTTTGTGCTCACTGCATCTGCCCTGAGTGTGTTCCTTGTGGATCTGAGTTTTGTTTAGTATGGTCCCTCTCTGGCCACTGGATGAGGCTGGCTCTTGTATCTTTAAGGAGGTGTTGATTTAGCCTTTGCCTTAGGCTACTCAGTCTTTTATGTGCAAAAGCCTCTGATGCAGCTTGGGAGGGGCGGGGCCTCGGGGAGTTTGCAGGGCAGGGCGGAGCAAATAGCTATGGCGCTTCTCAGCCCTGTGCTAAGAGACGCAAGGTCCCTGTGTCCCACGGTAATTGCTGCAAGCAATGCTGAGAGAAACCCGCTTTGGATTTCCTCCCGGTGCCAGTCAGTCCCCCTTCTCCGGGTGTCTGGGTCCTCAGAAACTCGCTTGGAACTGGAGTTCAGAGCCGCTTGGAACTTGTGGTTCTCTCCGGTTTGAAAAAGAACCGCATCCTCCGGCGCCAACCCTCTCCCCGAGCCCTGTGCGTGCGCCTCTGTACCTCTGTACTTTGCTTCTGCTGCTCCTCCGAGTCTCAGATTCTTTCTAGTTGTAGGATTTTCACTCAGCCAGCCTTCCTGTGGTTGTGAGTGGTGTCCGTGTGTTCTTTTCGTGGATATTCTGAAATAGTTGTTCACGGCTGCATTTACAGTGTTTACCTTATGCCGCCATCTTGCTGTCTGTCATAATGGAGTGTTTTAAAGATCATTTATCACATACAAAGGAATATTAAAGACCACAGACCTGACTTGTAAAAAATGGATTTAGATGGGTCCATTGTATTTCTGGCACCAGTGCTGGGGTGACATGTCCCTGTCCCGGGTGAGACAAGGCTCCCTGTTGTGTGCAGAACGAGCTAGCACCGAGCAGGGGGCACTGGGCAGGCTGGCAGCTCCTGTAGGGATAATACCGTGATAAAGAGCTTGGGTTTTGGTTCACGTGTCTGTGGGAAGTTCCTGAAGGTTTCATGTGCCCCCTGTGTGCTAGGCCAGTGTGTAGCCCATGGAGGAATTGAAGAATGCTCGGCTTGAGAAGGGCAGGGCTTCACAGATAGCCAGCTCACAGGTCTTTAGCTGGTGGCTGGGGGGCAAAAGCAGAGAGTAAGTCACCTGCTGAATGGCATGGGCTTTTGTGCCCTTGACCTTTCCTTCCCAGTTTCCTTCTCTCTGCCTTGCCCGGGATGTCTCCCCCCAGCTCACAGTTCTAACTACATTTCTGTTCTGTGGATTCAACTGAGGCTTTAACTAAGAAAACTAAGACCACCAGACCAGCAGTTTGATTGTGAAGGGTGAAGGTAAAGACAGGTTCGGTGGCTTCCAGAACCACCTACCACCTGTAGTACCTGGGAACTACTGTGGCCACACATGGTCCCCTCCTCAGTTGGCCATGCTGATGGCTGCTTATTCCATATCTGGCCACGAGATCAGACAGAGACATCTTCCAGCTCTCAGTACCAGCTCTGGTTCTAGGTCTCTCAGCTCAGTGAGGCTGCAGTGTGGACGGCCCTTATCCTTGTCTTTGAATTGTGGTCCCTGTCATGCCAGTAGCAGAAGGGGTGATGACATGGGCTGTCAAGCTGATGGGGGCTGCTCTGGGACATGGATAGGCATCAGGACCAAGGTCCAGGCTCCAAGGGACTCCTGGAGCCACATCAATGGACATACAATCCCATGGGTAAGGTTCTCAGTTCTGGTCTGTGTCTTTGCAGTCAGGAGTATTTCACAGGGCCCATTCTTCACTCAGGTCTCCTCCACAGTGGGAACCAGTTCACATCTCATTTTCCTTAAGTTTTGGAATGTTTACATTATTTACATTTCTCTAAGGTATACATTTTTTGAGTCAAGACCCTTTGACCTGCTCATCCTCAGATCCAAGTGTTCAGCACTGTCAACCCATTTAGCTGTGTACAGACTTCTGACAGCAAGTCTATGCTGATGTCTGTGATAACTGTAATTATGCTGTTATCTACACTCAGTCCATGCTGGTCTCTAATAATAGCGTCTAAGTTGCAATTATTAACACACTAATATAGGGCATGAATTATGACAAATAATGAGCCATGTCTGAAACAGTTAGTGTTAGAAGAGTTTACCCTTGATATCAGTTCATTGTGTCTTGAGAAGTGAATTATTAATTATTGAGAATGAATTAAAATATATATGCAAACTTCTGGGATCAGTCTCTGATACATAGAACATGTTAAAAAATACAGCTCACATTGTATACACATGTTCTTAGCAGGATTATACACAATAGCTAAGAGGTAGAAGAAACCTAGGTGTCTGTTGGCAGGTGAGTGGATAAACACAATGGATATCCATGCAAGGGAATAGCACTCTTCCTTAAAAAGGAAGGAAATCCCGGGACCTGCTATTGCATGGATGAGTTTTGAGGACATGATGTTAACTGAAATAAGCCATATACAGAGGGGAGATGTTTTTGGATTCCACTTATATGAGTGAGCTAGTGTAGTCACATCCACAAAGACAGGAAGTGGAAGGTTGGGTGTCAGAGGCTGGGGGAAGGGATTGGGAGTTGTTTCATAAATTTGGTTAAGAATTTCAGTTTTGCAAGATGAAAAGAGTTCTGGAAGTGGGTGGTGGTGATGGCTGCAAAAACAACGTTAATGTTGTAATGCCAATGAACTGTACACTTAAAAAGGGTTATGTTATATGTATTTTAACACAGTTGTTATATGTTACATGTATTTTAACACAAATAAAAATAAATTTAAAATGTAGTTTATTAATAACATTAGTAGATGGAAAATAGACTGAGAGCTGTCAGAGGGGAGGAGAATTGGGGAACTGGGTGAAAAAGATGAAGAAATTAAGCAAAAAATTCTCCTGAACTGATAGACACAGATAACAGTATAGTGATTTTCAGAGGGGAAGTTGTGGTGGGGGGGATGTAGAAGAGAGTGAAGGAGGGGAATAAGTAATGATGGAAGGTGAATTAACTTATCCTATCTAATAAAGAGGAAATATGCCAAATGACCTTCACACCCACCCAAAGATGGTGGCACCCACAGCCAATAAGGAGGGAATATGCTAATTGACTGCCCTGCCCTCAAAGATGGTGGCACCCACAGCCACAAGATGGCGACACCCAGCCCCCTCAGTCCCACTGGGGCAGCAGGCGTGCGGCATGTAATATATTTAGATGATGTATTATAGAATTGTATCCCTGAAGCCTGTATAATTTTATTAACCAACTAGAGGCCTGGTGCACAAAATTGGTGCCCAGGTGTGTGTGTGTGTGTGTGTGTGTGTGTGTGTGTGTCCCTCAGCCCAGCCTGCATCCTGTCCAATCTGGGACCCCTTGAGGGATGTCTCACTGCCCATTTAGGCCCAGTGGGATTGGGCCTAAATGGGCAGTCGGACATCGCTTTCACAATCAAGGACTGCTGGCTCCCAACCACTTACCTGCCTGCCTGCCTGATTGCTCCTAACTGCTTCTGCCTGCCAGCCTGATCACCCCCTAACCACTCCCCTGCCAGCCTGATACCCAACTGCTCCCTTGTCGGCCCGATTGCCCCTAACTGTCCTCCCCTGCTAACCTGGTCACCCCTAACTTCCTGCAGTTCCCTGCAGATCTGGTTATCCCAAACTGCCCTCCCCTGCCAGCCTGGTCACCCCTAACTTCCCTCCCTTGCCAGCCTTCTCGCCCCTAACTGCCCTCCCACTGCTGGCCTGGTCACCCCTAACTGCCCTCCCTTACAGGCCTGGTCTCTTCCAACTACCTTCCCCTGCTGGCCTGATCACCCACAACTGCCCTTCCCTGCTGGCCATCTTGTGTGTTGGAGTGATGGTCAGTTTGCATATTACCCCTTTATTATATAGGATGTCATCCAAATAAGTTCAATAAAGAGACAATAAAATCTTATCTAATAAAAGAGTAATATACAAATTAGGCATCACTCCATCACAAAGATGGCCACCCCCATAGCCACAAGATGGCGGTGCCCAGTCCAGCTCAGCCCCGCCACTGAAGTGGTCAGGCCTGTTAGCCAGGCAGGTGGCGGGGTAGATGGGGAGCCTGAGGGGCATAACAGGTGATCAGAGGGGTCTGGGAGTCCCCTGACCAAGCCAGAGGCCTTTGCCAGAAGCCTCAGACATGGGCAAGAGCAGAGCTGGTGATCAGAGATGTATGAAAGTGCCCTACCTAGGCATAAGGCCTGGGCCAGAGGCCTCAGGCCTGGGCAGGGGCAAGGCCAGAGATCACAGGGGCCTGGGTTCTGCAGAGCCAGCAATCGGAGGGGCAGGGGCAGAGCCTGTGATCACAGGGGTCTGGACACCGGTGGAGTCAGCAAAGCAGAGGTCTGGGGGTCCCCTGCCCAGGCCTGTAGTCTTGGCTAGAGGCTACCAATGGGGCAAGGGCAGAGCTGGTGATGGCAGGGGGCAAGATCAGAGCCGGTGATCGCAGAGGCCTGGGCTCTGTGAAGCCAGCGATCGGAAGGGCTCGAGGATCTTCTGCCCAGGCCTGCATCCTAGGCCAGAGGCTACAGGCCTGGGCAGGGATGGAGCTGGGATTGGAGGGGCAGGGTGGAGCCAGTGATGGGAGTGAACTACAGAGGAAACACCTTTTCTGACCACTCATTGGCTAAGCTCCCTGTATGCCACTGGTAATATTATTAGTAACTTGGCTAATAAGAATCCCTAAAGGCTATCTAGGGTTTTTCCACCACACTCCTGGAGAAAAAAAAATGAAGGTCTACTGCTGGAGGGCTAAGAAATGTCATATCCTGCCCTAGCCGGTTTGGTTCAGTGCATAATGCCTCAGCCTGCTGACTGTAGGGTCTGGGTTCAGATGTGACCCAGGGCATGCACCTAGGTTGCAGGCTCCTCCCTGGCCGGGGCCCAGGTCAGGGCATATGCAGGAGGCAACCAATCAAAGTGTTCCTCTCACTTTGATGTTTCTCTCTGTTTTTCCCTTCTCTTCCACATTCCCTAAAAATCAATGGAAACATATCCTCAGGTGAGGACAAGAAAGAAAGAAAGAAAGAAAGAAAGAGAGAGAGAGAGAGAGAGAGAGAGAGAGAGAGAGAGAGAGAGAGAGAGAGAGAGAGAGAGAGAGAGAGAGAGAGAGAGAAAGAAAGAAAGAAAGAAAGAAAGAAAGAAAGAAAGAAAGAAAGAAAGAAAGAAAGAAAGAAAGAAAGAAAGAAAGGTCATATCATATGAAAAACACATCTTGAAAATGCCTATAAGAAAGTTGTCATTTCTTCATGGTGAAGGGACGGATTGGAGTCCATGTTGATGAAAACACCTTGGGTGGCTGTGGTGATTGGCAGTGGCTGCAGCAGCAGGGTGATGGGGCTGGTGGCTTCCCCTAATTAGCCTGGTTGCCAAAGGGAGGCCAGACTGCAGCTTAGGCCCGCTCCCCAAGGGGAGCAAGGAGTGGGCCTAAGTCATCAGTAGGACACCCCCTGAGAGCTCCCAGTATGTGAGAGGGGGCAGGCTGGGCTGAGGAATTCCTCCCCCTCCCAGTGCACGAATTTCATGCACCAGGCCCCTAGTAACAATAATTATCAGTATTTCCAGTTTTGTCTCCTGCCCCTGAGTTGAGTCCCCGTCCAGTGATGCCTTTTAGATCCAGCATGTCTGAACCCAACACCTTTCTTCTCTCCAAATCCTCCTCACGTCCAGATGCCAACTTCTCAGTTTATCTCATATTTTTCCCATCTTTTCTTTCCTGTGAGTTACTAGACTGCTCACTGAGGGCTGTTACCAACTCTCCACCAGTGGCCCACTACTACCAGTGTCCACATCCTGGTTTTCCTGCTCCCTACTTACTGCTCTCATTCCTTTACCAGACCTGCCTTGATTGTACCAGTGACGTGAGCAGGTGCAGTGATGGACAGACCCGCCCTGCTCTCGTGACCCCATCTGTGAGCCCAGCCATGCCTCATAGCTTCCAGTCCTGCACACATGTCCCGTTCCATCACGCTCTTTGTGTGTGCTGTGCCCTCTTCCTGTGATTTTGTGTTTTTCTATTCTCCCTTTTCTTTCACTTGACTCTTGTATGCTTCACTTATACTTTCATGTATTTATCAATTAAACCTGACAGCCAGGTGGAAACAGCCATTTTGTCCTCACACGTATAAATATTTGTGCTTATTTTGTAGAGTTGTTCTGTAATGGATGTAACTCTCTTGGATGAATATGGGAAACCATTTTGGTGTTTCAGCTCCCCAGTGTGCATGCGAACTTCTCCCAACCCCTCTGATGGTCCTTATTTCGTGGGACCGATGTACTGTGTTGACTATGAGGACTCAACAGGAATGGTGCATGTGGAGCTGGTATGGATCGAGGAGACAGAAGAATACTTCATTGTCAGCCTGGTCCTCTACCTCAGCATAGCAAAAATAAACCACTGGTTCGGGACACAATACTGAATATTAGCAGCAGGTGGGAAATTGTTGCTATCGTTTATTTTGGACTAACCATATTTTTTCTTTGTACTGAAAATAAAAGTAAAACAGTAGTACATTTGATGCCTTCTTATTTCACATTTGAAATTATGATTCATAGGTCATTTTAAAGTTAATGTTTAGAGGATTTAAGTTAAAATTTGACAGACTGAAAATAGCATGTTTTGATGAAAAAGTCATCTAAAATAAAGAGAAAAGATACTTAGTTCTCTTCTGCCCTTATAACTTAATAAAAACAAGTAGTTCTACTTAAGCATGTGATGTGTGTCTCTCTCTCTGTGTGTGTGTGTGTGTGTGTTGTATGGATACATTTTTTTCTTTATTGTTAGAGCCTCAGATGAAAAACATATTTAAATGGGAATTCCATGGTATTCATTACAATTAGAAAGTGCTATACTTATGGCATTCTGCAGCCACAATAGTATTTTAGTAAAACAAAGTAAACAAGACTGATAGCCTACTTCACAGGGGAAGAAATATCTGAAATGCTATCGCTTGGTACAAATGCAGTCTGACATCAGTGGGGATGGAGTTGGATGCATGAGCCTGTGAACATTTCTGCAGAGATGTTTTAAGAGAGTTGATGGATACTTGGGTTCACAAAGAGGTAACATATATGTAAGCAGATGGTTTTTAGGTATTTGGTTTCAAATTTGTTTTAGATTTTACTGATTTTTTAAAAATTATATTTCTATCTCCAACTTAAATTTATTCACAGAAGTGAGTTTTGAAATGCTGTGTTGCTCCTGCTGGGCCAGGCATGCTTACATTCCCCTCCTGACTACTTCTCATTCTTTTCATACTGAACGATCAGTTTTCCTTTTGGGGGTATGTAGGACAGGGAAGTAGAATAAAGAGCTCGAAGTCAGCACTAGAAGTTCCTGCTGAAGACACTGTGCCCCCCACCTTCCTAACCTCCCATGGTGTCACCAAAGAGCAGGCATAGAACACCTGCCCCATCCAGTGAGAGTGAGGAGATGGAGAGGCAGTGTGGCTAGAGAGAGATAGTGTGGCTGGAGTGGTAAGTTGAGACAAGATCCAGGAGGCAATTGGCAGAAGCCATGTTTCACATGCAGGACTGAAGTGGAAGACAACCATGAAACCATGTGGTGACACCTTGACCTCACTGGGTTACCTGGTGATGGAGCCAGATGTCCTGGCAGTACTGAAAGCAAGGAGGAGCACCATTCTCTCCATCCCCACTCTGGTAGTATTTGGAGAGAATGAGAAGCCTAGTGCCTCTGTGATGGTGATATAGGGAAATGTGGGCTAGGCATACTGATAACGTGACCACATGGAATGGAGCATGTACTCAGCATCTGTCCTTCCACCAGCCTGTGAGAGGACAGATGCCTCTGTGCAGGACTGTGAGTGTTATCTCCAGGATCCAACAGGACACCAGGCTCATAAACCCACACACAATAGCTATTCGTTGAGTTGGTGGAAACTACTATATGGAATATAGCAACTGGGGTGGAAAGATGAAGGAAGGTTCTGAATGAACCTTGAAGGAAGGGTATTGGGCAGAGCAGGGAGGGGGAGTGAGACAGAAGAAGGGTATTCGCAGTCCTGGCATTTGTCTCTTTCAGCAGAGCACTGTGCACTTCAAATATCACCAAATAATCCAGGTCTGAGACTGTATTAATCTTTTTAACACTGTGTCTTCTCATTTTGCCTCCATATTTCCAAATAATGTCCTTCTAAGGCTGTTTCCTGACTCACCAATTCTAGACATGTATTGACTTGAGGTAGAGAAACTCTTTGTACCATCCAGGCAGTAAGGATAGCTCATGTGTATGTGTGCCCATTTGTGTGTGTATTTCATAGAAAATGCACCAGGGAGAAGGGAAAGAAATACATAAATGTTTTGAGAGAAAAGAAAATATGATAAAATTGCCAATATTGTCTAACGTCCTTACCAAATATAAATCTTTCTCTTATTCTTACTTTTTTTCCCTCCACTTTTTTTTTTTGTCATATATTCACACTGCTGAATATATCCCTAGTTTGTCGCTTTTAACTAGAATGTCATGGCCCACAGTATGCATTTTCCCCTATATTTCTTATTCATTCCACTAGTTATAGACAGCACATTAATGATCTCTGGCTACATAAATAAACCCCCCAAAAGCTTGTGCCTTCAAATAGCTATATTACTGCTCCTGATTCTGGTGGCACAGCTGTTGGGGAACCAAACAGTGGCTTCACATTATTGATGTGACCAAGGTTATTAGCTGGATGACCTCAGACACTTTCACTGCCATCCTGGACCACCTCCAGGCTGCAAGACCCAGGTTCTAGCAGGATTCCAAACCCTGATGGTACTTAGGGCCTTGGGGATCCTATTGTCAGGAATTATTGTCATTGTGTAGTGGAACACAAGAGCCAGAAACGTGGACTTTTATGTAAAAAAGAACTTGAAAATTAACTTATCTTTGTTGTTGAAATGGCTCATAATTACACCCAGCATCCACTTTTCTGAATTGTCACCAAAATAGTCACTCTTGGTAAAAAGAAATTATCCTCACTTTCAGAACTTCTGTGGTGACTGCTTATAACCAAATTTCACAAGGAGTGATGCATGTATCTGCATAAGACTTAACTATAAACACAGTATCAGCAGTTGAAGTAGAAAAAATATGAGAAAGTTTGGGCTGCCTCATTTTTACTTGCTGGGCCATTTGTTTATTCATCACACTCATCCATTCAGCAAACATTTATTGAACATTATTTTGTACTGGAATATAGGAAAAACACAGTTGAATAAAACAATTTGTTCTCCTGAGGAAATAATAATCCAGATGGAAGATGTGACATGTTTCTAAAAAAATGACTATGTAAGGCAGAGCCAGAGAAAAGCCATAAGGGAGTTTTGGACCAAGCACTTATAAGATTTGGAGGAGCAGACATTTTCTTCTAGATGGGAAGGGTGGAACTGATGCTTATTAAGCAGACATGTACCAAAGACCCATTATCCATGTCATCTGGGTCTTAAAAGGTGGACTCTGTGCTGATGGGTGGGTACAAAGGTCAGAGGAAGTAAGAAGGAACTGCTTGAGGAGTGGAGTGAGCAAAATCATGGGTTGAGGGGAGATGTAGCATGTCCATGAAGTAGAAAGTGGGCAGGAATTTTCAGAGAGTAACAGGAAGGAAGGTGTAGATAGATTCAGACCACACTCTAGAGGGCCTTGGATGCCAATACATTGTTTGCACATACTTTGTAGGAAAAGCAAACACAGATTTTTAAGCACAAGAATGATGTCGTCATAATTCTTTTATGCAAGTTAACTTGAATGAATGCAGTGTTTGCTTAAAGCGCCTTCCTGAAGTGGAAAAAAATGGAAAATGAGCTAAGAAGATACTGGATAAATACAAAAAATGGAGGGCTCTCCTACTGGGGAAGTTGGTAAAATTTCACATAGCCCCTGTCCGCGGGATGACCCCAGGCTGCTTTCTCCCCGTTCACATCAGTAGTGACCATCTTGTTTATGTGTTTACTTGTTTAAAGTCCCCCCTCCCATTGGAACAGGAGATCAGGGACCTCGGCAGCATCATTTGTCCTCAGTGCCAAGAAAATGCTGCACACACATGCAACTGTTAATTATATTTTGAATGAATCAAGTTTAATAGGAAACAGAAGTTAGAAATACTTGAGTCCTAGTTTGATTTTTTTCCAGTAGAAATGGATTTTGGGACTGATATGGAGAACTACCTAATCTCTGTATAGATTTACACTGTTTTCAAAGTGCTTACACATATTTTATTTATAACCCCTGACAGCCACAAAAGCCAGGTCTGAAAGGTGGTAGTGCATTTATCTGATGTTTATTGAGCACTTACTCTGGCTGGATATTGTGCTTACACATTTGAAACAATTCCTGCAACTCTAGGTCTCATAGTCTGATGTAGACAACCCATATCCACAAGGAATCATAATATAATGTCTGTAGTAGGATTTCTTGGAGAAATAGGACCAATAGCATGTGCATATATATAGAAAGAGATTTATAGTACGGAATTGGCTCACATGATTATGGAGGCTGAGATGTCCCAAAATCTATGATTGACGAATGGGAGCTGATGATGTGGTGCTGGTCCAGATCCAAGAGGCTCAAGACCCACGAAAGGCTCATGTTTTAGTTTGAGTTTGAAGGCATGAAAGACATGTCCAACTAGAAGGCAGTCAGGTGTGTGTGTGTGTGTCCATGCATACGTGTGTGTGTGGTTTTTGTTCTTTTCAGACCTTTAACTGATTGGACAAGGCTCACCCTCTTGGGCAGGGCAATCTGCTTTACTGAATGCACTGATTCAAATATCCATCTCACCCAGAAATAACCTTCTAGACACAACCAGAATCCTGTTGGACCAATTGCCTTTGTACTCTGTGGCCCAGATGAGTTGACACATGAAAGTAGGTGTTGAAATGTCTATTGTTACTGTAGAGCTGTAACCAAGTTCTATTCAACCAACTCCATCTTGGGCAGTTAGAGAAGGCTTTGTGAAGGAGGTCCCATTGAAACGGTTGATCCATACTACTATCATCTCTATTACTTTAAAAGAGAAAATAGACACTTGGGGATTAAGTAATTTCCCATCGCACACAGACAGGAAGTGATAAAGCCAGGAGCTGAGCCCACATCTTCTGGTTTTATATTTTGTACTTTTGCATTATCCAGAATAAGCAATTCTAAGAAAGAATTTTATTTTAAGATCTTGAATGAACATCCAATTTTTTAAAAATATATTTTATTGATTTTTTACAGAGAGGAAGGGAGAGCAATAGAGAGCTAGAAACATCAATGGGAGAGAAACATCGATCAGCTGCCTCCTGCACACCTCCCACTGGGGATGTGCCTGCAACCAAGGTACATGTCCTTGACCGGAATCGAACCTGGGACCCTTCAGTCTGCAGGCCGACGCTCTATCCTCTGAGCCAAACCGGTTAGGGCAGAACATCAAATTTTTAAGAAAGAATGTGATTTAGGCCTTAGTTCAGTTTCACCCTAAGCTGCCAACGGCCTTGTGAGGTCACTTAGAGTCAGGAGTGGGGAGGCCTCCCTCTGCTGCCCCTGGGCCTGTCAGTACTATATCCATGGTAGAAGGAGCAATGGTGGTGGCCTTTGCCTTTGGCCCCTGGGTTTCACAGCTCTGTTGGCTTTGAGGTAAATGAGGATCTATGATAATGACATAACCCTCTCACATAGCTCATGGTAGAAGGAAGTGCACCTTGGAGGTTTTGGGCTATGTCCTGTGCACTCTGTCACTAAGAAGCTCATTTCTCATGTGCATCTGCTTTATGTCAGTTTTGTAGACTGGTTTCCCCACAGGCTGTTTAGCTCTTGCCCCCTCATAACACGGGCAAGCAACTGGATTCTGGGCATGAGGTGTGTCCTCACCTCTATATGCGCTGATATAGTCAATACCCAGCATAAGTTAATCTAGGTGGATTTTTATTTTATTTATTTATTTATTTATTTATTTATTTATTTATTTACTTTTAATTGAAACTTTAATGGTAAAAACAATCCTATAGGCCCACCATAGGTCTAGTGCCCCCTCTGGCCACAATGCTGGCTATCTCCTAGAGCCACCCCAACAGAGAATGGGGGTTGTATTCTGAAGAAGCCATGAGCAAAGCAGACATCTTAGCTGTGTTTTCTAGAAAAGTCCTACTTCTGACTTTCACCTGGGCTTCCAGTTTGCTTATCTGGCCAGTGACTGTCCGGGTATTGGTGTGCTCCACCAGGGGACTCAGCAATTGTGACTCTTCTCCTGAGCTACTCGCAGAGTCCCCAAGAAACCACACACCTGCAGGATATGAAATGCATCCTGCTCAAGTGTTGCTGAATCGTAGAAGGAAAAGTACAGAACTCCACTCCGTCTGCAGTCAAATCACTTTCAAGGCTGTTCTTGCTGTGGATTTTCAATGGCCATCTGAAAGGAGTGTTCATCATCTTTATAACGTGAATTAATCATAAGCCCAGCCTGGTGGACAATATTGCAATCAAAGCAACAGACTGAAATGTTCCAGCCGGAATGAGAACAGAGGAACGTAGCTTAACTCAGACATATTGCAGCTGCATCCAACAAACCTCCAATCAAAAGAGACTTACAAGCCATGTCTAAAACTCTTTGGCTGTTGAAAGTGCTTTTTGTTGCTTAAAGGGATGTCAGCAGTGTAATTTCAGACTCAAACAAGGCAGAGAATTACAGTAATTATGGACATTTTGTTACCAGAACATTTCCAACCAAATGATACAGTTGAAGTTGTATCTTTTTGAACCAATTGAATTCTGTCTCCCACATCAGTTTCTGAAGAATGTGATTGTTATTAATAAGCCATTGACAGGATGTCATTTCCTTCACCAATATCGACGATAACTTGACTTCTCCATAAAAGTGAGTCATTAGAACACTTAGAAATTGCATCAGAGGCTAGATCTCAAGATGATTCAGTATTTTCTCCCATTTCCGACATATTTGATGCTTTCGAAAATGTGCCTACTCCTGTCTTCAACAATCTGTTTTAAATTATACAGGAGTCAGAAACTGCCCCTTCGTTCTCTGTGAAGACTTTACAGCTTGCTGCCTGGAATGACTGCAGCATTAGAAGCCTGTGTTCTCTTTATTATTAACACAGCATAGAGCTTAATGAAGAGTGTGAGCCACCATCGATTGTGTGTAGATGCCTTCAAACCATTGATCATCTCTCATTGTCTCCACAACATCCCTGGAGAGTAGGTGCTGCCCACGTTTCCAGAGGGGACACTCATAGCACAGAGGTCTGTGACACTCAGGATACCTGCACCAAAGACCAGCATCTGTCTTCTGGAACACTCCTCTCTCTCTGGAGCCATTAAAGTCTCACTTAGGTTAATATTCACTCCCAAGCCGGTGGCACGGAACACGCTCCGCTAGGACATGGCCAGAGGAGAGCGCTCTGCTCTGTCCTTAGGGTCCACTCCTAGGAAGATTCACCTGCAAGGTCCTCTCCAAGCATCAAGAGAGCCTCGACACATTTGAGGCTCGTGTAGCTCTTTGGGGACATTTCCCAGGAATACGAGGATCAGCACATGAATTGTGATATAACCACACAGGGAGAGTATGTGGCTATGAAAATCACATGACACCTCAGCAAAGCAGTAGGATGCCTTGACACAGGGACAAAACCTGTGCCCAGGAGTCAAGGTGATGCTCTTGCATTACCAGGAGTCTTGGCCTTTCTGTGCCCGAGGGGGACGCTCTGTTCCTGAGAGGTAACTAATGAAGCGTCTGAAAAAATAGTTCATGTGTGAAAAGCCAGGAAAGGAAGCTGCTACAAAGATCTGCAGCTGGTGCTCAGAGAGTGAGCGGCAGGTTGATGAGAAAAGACTATGGCTGCCTTTCTGATGTGTCATTTTGGCGGTGGTGCTGTGGGAACCTCCGGGAGCAATGTCTGTTAGGTGGTTTGATGTATGGGTCAGGAGCAGAGAGAATTTGGGACTAAAGATACACTTAGCATTAACTGATGACACTCGTTTATAGTGCTACTCAGGGAGACAGCATTTTTGTGACTTGGGCAAGTTTCTTAACCTCTTTAACTTTCAGTTTCCTCGTTTGTCAACTGAGGCAAATGGTACCCACAGGCTATTGTGATTATTAAATATCTGTAAAGACTGATGTCTGCAAGGAGCTTAGCCTGATAACCAGCACATAGCACACACGTAACAAATAGTAGCCGAGGGGAGAGGGCAGAAATGGAACCCAGGGGAAATAGTTAATGGGATACAAGAAAAGAAATAAAAAGGTAGGAGGAAAGTGAAAGGAAACTTAGTTGCTTTTCTTCTTAATAATAATGTGAAAATGCAACTTAATTCTAAAGTTATATTAGTGATTTCTCCTAAATAACAAATGTGAGCTGAATTTAAATACTTAAATCTTTTAAAACATTTTTTATGCTCTGTTTATTATATTTCAGATGAGGTAAAATGAAAGAAATAGTTTTGATGGAGTTATAATTAAAAAAAATTCTGTATCTCATGTCACATGAATGAGGTATGCTCAAACCTGTTCTTGATTTGATAGTATTGCTTATCTTTAGATCCAAGAGTAAGTTTTCACTTATAACATCTGTTAAGGGCTCGACATATTTTATTTAATTAAAAATTAACTTGTGTATAAGAGGAATTTGAGAATTAGTTCTTATTCTAAAAGTTTATAATATAAAATAGTTGTTTTAGGAGTTTGCTCAGGTTCAGATGCATTTTCCCAATTAATGGTTTGCCCAGGAAATGAGTTATAGTTTCCTACAAACATAGGTCACAGGTGTAAGTGGCAGGTACAAATGCTGTGGACACGTCATCATCCATCCCTGTGATTTTAAATCAATGGATCATGTGGTTCTTCTGTCGGGAAAATTGATTGCGACTCTTGAGGCCTCACCATAATATTATTCCTGTCACCCATGCATTAAAAATGTTCTTTCCATGCAGTTTTCCCAGTAACATTGTCTGTTTAACCTTGACAGTCAGATGACATTGTGTATGACATTATCACATGGTAGAAGCAACAGAGCCTCGTGACCATGGGCCTCTCAAACTCCAGAGAAAGGTCTAACCCTGTAATAATGGAAGGAAAATTAAAACAACAATGAGAAACTATTTTTATCTACCAAAATGGAAGAGAATAATAAACAAAAAACACCTGGTATTGTTAGATCACGACACAGGGATAAACATCCTCTTTCACAGCTGGCATACAATTGGGACAGTTTTTGATCAGGACAGTTTGACTAGAAACATAAAAAAATATTTAACCCTTGGTTATTCTAATTACATATTCAGAATTCATGCAAAGAATGTAGAGAAATATTCTCAGACAGATTTGTGTACAAGAATGTTCACTATGGATATAGTAGTGATGATGTGGAAGTCACCTAACTTCCCAGCAATACAAGGATCAGCACATGAATTATGATATAACCGCACAGGGAGTGTGTATGGCCATGAAAAATCACATGATGCCTCTGGCCAGTGTTGCTCACTGGTTAGAGCATTGGAACCGCAGGTCATGGGTTCAATTCAAGGTCAAGAGCACATACCTGGGTTGCAGGTTTGACCTCCTGTCCCAGTCAGGACACACACGGGAAACAACCAATCTCTCTTGCATCTCTCTCCCGTTCTTCCCTCCATTCTACTCTCTCTAAAAGAAAATCAATGGAAAAATTATCGTTGGGTGAGAATTACCAAAAATTTACATGACAGGAGAGTGACTAGTTGATAAAAATGAAAAGTGCTTCTCAGTAGCTGAAGCAGAGTACAAAGTAGTTATGAACAAGGATATAAACATGCATACATGAAATGTGTGAGGATGAAGCCTTAGTCATCTATCTCTTAAAAACAACAACTATTCATTATTTCTCATGATTCTGTTGCTTGAATGGGCTTAGCTGGTGGTCAGCCATGGATTCTCGTCTCTCAGGTTTCTTTGCTCAAACAGAAACCATTTCTGTGGTAATGTAATATTTCTTGCCTAGAGTGAAATTCTTCAATCTGCATCATTAAGTGCTATTTATTGAGGTCTGTGTAGACCTGTCTAGAGAACCAAGGTTTTCTCTCACAGATGTTAACTGTGAGTGCTGGGTTGCTGACCAACGGAACTGGCATCATTTGAATGGGGCAGCAAAGGGACCTGGATGCTTGGTTCTGTGTTAAATATCACCACTGACTTGCAGATTGACATCTGGGAAATGAAGGTCTATCTGTGTGCTTCAGTTCCCTTCCCTCAACAGGTTGCTATGAGATGACGACCTCCAACGAACGACATTCTTCAAAACACGATGAGATTTCTAATGGCCATGTCACATTTTACCATTAATGAAGAATCTCTAGGAATATAACCAAAACTTATAGCCTTAAACATGAATGGACACTCACTACACTAACCTAGAAATACACCAGAGAGTTGTCCACAAAATCTCCAACTCAGGCCTATGTCATGTAATTGTGATTACTACTCCAGACATAATTTTGTATGAACATAAATATTTTGGGGAGTCATTGGGAGTGAACAACATTAGAAAGGCTGCTAATAAGTTCTCTTATTTGGCACTCTGCTCATTTCATAAACTGACAACTTTTGAGATCAAGATATTAGCATCAAATCATATTGTATAACTTTTATAAGTTGAAAAACCAATAATTAAAAGATAAATAATGGTGATGATAATATTAAATGTAAGTAAATAAATGAAGCCAGCCAGCCATCCACCCTCCCATCCATCTAATGTGATACAATTTGATACCTGGAAGATTGGTAAAAATGAAAAAAAATTGATTATATTAACTTTTGGCAAGTTTGAGGAGCAGAGGGAATCCTTTATATACTGCAGTTGCTATATAGATTGGTATATCCACTTCCCAAACAGTCTGCATAATAGGCACACTTATTTTTTGATCCAGCAATTCTAGTCCTGGGCATTCTAGAGAAACACTTGTGCCTGTACACTGGGAGGCATGCATCACCATATTTACAGCAGCATCCTTCAGCACTGCAAATCTTTGGAAATAGTCCAGCAGCAAATAATGCACAGATAAATTTTGGTATGTTCAGACAGCAGTGAAAATGAACTACAGATCCACATATCAACATGAAAGAATCTCATAAAGTTATTGTGCTTGTTTGCTAAGGCTGCCCTAACAAAGTACCAGAGACTGGGATGCTCCAACAACAGGAACTTACTATCTCACAGTTCTGGAGACCAGAAGTCGAAAATCAAGGTTCTGATGAGGTTGGTTTCTCTGGAGGGTTCTGAGAGAAGGATGTGTTCTAAGCCTCTCTTCTTGGCTTGTAGAGGACTGTCTTCTCCCTGTGTAACTGCACTTAGTTTTCCTGCTGTCTGTGTCTGTGTCCAATTTTTTTTTCAGAAGACAGTAGTCATATTGAATTATGGCCCACTCTAATGGCCTCATTTTAACTTGATTATCTCTGTGAAGATCCTCTCTCCAAATAAAGTCACATTCTGAAGTCCTGGGTATTAGGGTATCAACAGAGGAATTATGAGAGGACACAATTCAACCTATAGCATTTATTTTATAACTAGGGGTCCGGTGCACAAAAATTTGTGCACTCGGGGAGAGGGATACCTCAGCCCGGCCTATGCCCTCTTGCAGTCTGGGACCCCTCGGGGGATGTCCACCTGCTGGCATGCCTGGCCAGCCTGGATGAGGGGTTGAGGGCCGTTTTCAGGCTGCCCACAGTCCCTTCAGGTTCGGGTCCCTACTGAGATGCCTGTCCAGCCTGGGTGAGGGGCTGAGGGCCATTTTCAGACTGCCCACAGCTCTCATTGACCCAACGTCCCAGCGAGGTTGGCTGGAATCAGATTTCTGAGGTTTATTTATCTCCTATAATTGAAACTCTGTTGCCTTAAGTGGAGGCCTAGTTAGGCAACAAAGCCTCCTGTTTGCTTCAACTCCATGACTTGTATAATTGAAACATTGTTGCCATGAGCAGAGGCCTAGCCAACCTAGGCAGGCAGTTGCAACGGAAGCCACCTGTTTGCTCTAGCTCCATGGTTGCCAGCCTCCATCTTGGCTGGGTTAATTTGCATACAGCCACTCTGATTGTCTGGGGGCATGGCTTAGGTGACTTGGAGTGATGGTTAATTTGCATATACTCTTTTATTAGATTAGATTAGACTGTCAATATTTATTTAATCAAAATATGTGTGTACCTCAGTCTACCACACGTAGGAGGATGTCCATGGCTTTCAAAAGGTTCTCAAGAAGGTCTATGACAAAAAAGTTAATAAGCAGTTGCAGATTAGAAGTAAAACTTCTACCACTATTACTACTACTCTTATTACTACTATTGCCACCACTGTTACTACTATTCCTACTACTATTACTGCTACCATTATTACTACTGTTACTATATTATCAGTACCGTTAATACTACTATTACTACTGTTACTGCTAATAATATTACTATTGTTATTGTTATTACCACTGTTACTGCTCCTACCACTGTTACTACTATTACTACTACTACTTTTATTATTGCTATTACTGCTATTACTACCACCACCACTATCACTATAATTATTACTACCAGTAGAACTAGGATGGGTTATTAAATGCTAGTCACACTGAATTAGGGCCTACCCTAATAAGAAAAGTATGCAGAATCTTTTTGTTGGGCATTTAAAAAATAAAATGCTTTTATTTGAGATGGTTTATGTATATTACTGTAGAGAATTACTCTGTTTTTCCCAGTTTTACTGAGATATAATTGATATACATTACTGTATAATTTAAGGCATATAGCATTATGGTTTGATGTACATACATTGTGAAAGCATTACCACAATAGGTTGAGCTAAAATCCATTTTCTCATATAGACATAACAAAAAGTGAAGGAAGAAAAAAAGGAAAGAAAAATTCCTGTTGATGAGAACGCTTAGGATTCACTTTCTTAACTTTCCTGCGTATCACACAGCAGTGTATGTTGAACAGTGTTAGCTATAGTCATGTTGTACATTACATCCTTAGTATTTATTTATCTTATAACTGGGAGTTGTACCTTTTGACCACCTGGCTTCAATTTCCCCTCCCCATATTCTCAGTTTCTGGTAGCCATAGCCATCATTTTTTGGTGGAGTCTTTAGGAGTTTCTATATATAAAATCATGTCATCTGCAAATAGAGACAATTATACTTTTTTCTTTCCAGTTCTGATACCTTTTGCCTTGCCTGATTGCTCTGGCTAGGATTTCCAGTACCATGTTGACTAGGAGTGGTGAGAATGGACACCCCTGTCTTGTTTCTGATCTTAGAGGAAAGCCTTCATCTTTGGGTATGATGTTAGCTGTGGACTTGTCATATATGGCCTTTAATAAGTTGAGATACATTTCTTTTATGCCTTTTCTTTATTAAGTTTTTATCATGAGTAAATGTTAAATTTTGTCAGATGCTTTTCTTCTGATAAGATATGCTTTCCTTAGTATGTCTTTTGTACACAGGATAAAGGATGTTTAGGACGATATGAGGAAAATCTCATGGTCCATACCCTTCCCAGGAAGTCCTCCCACTCAGGTCTCTCTCTCTCTCTCTCTCTCTCTCTCTCTCTCTCTCTCTCTCTCTCTCTCTCTCTCTCTCGTCGTACTTTGCAGCTTTAATGAATAGTAAACCCGGGGATTAATAGCATTGTTAAATGCTTGCTGCTCTTTTGGGGGCTGAAGGTCTTTGCTACCACAGACAGGTAGGTTAGCAATACTATGATGAGGGATCTTCACACTGGGACTTTAATAAAAGGACACAAGCTTTGTTGAGAATGATTAAATTCATATTCTGAAGTACTATCTAATTTTACTATGTATTAAATATATAAACAACACTAGAGATTTCCATGGGGTATGATATAAATAGAATGTCATTACCCTAATTACCATAAATTAGGCCTAAAGCAAATATGTGGAGTGAGGGTGGGTTCCTGGATGTAAAATCTTGGCGGGTAGGATGTGGGGGTCCTGTGGTGCTGAAAAGGAGAGAGCAATGGATGTCCCAGGCCATGTTGAGTGTGTGGCATCACGTGTGAGTGCATGCCACGTGTCATACTTGGACATGCCAACATGAGCTACACTTAGCATTTACACATTGTTCTAATTTACAGCACAAAGACTTTTGGAGAATGCTAGTCTCTTTAGTTCATATGTATCAGGTGGATATGAATATGATTTCAACCATATTTACTGAGAAGCCATATTTGGAACTGAATATAAAATGCTGCATCATGGGACTGAATCAGTAGCATCATGGGACTGAATCCTGGTGGGAGGGCTTGTGAAGGACGGCAAGGCTCAGAATCAGGAGCTGACAGGCAGTGGCAACATGTCTACTACTCACTCTTGTCTCTTGGTCTCAGGCCCGTCCTAATCCTGCTGTGTCCACGGCTAGGCTATCAGGACACAAGGCTCTCTGCTTCCCTTTCTACATCCTTGTCTCTTATGCCTGTGAATGGGCGATGGTGTCAGCCCACAGAAAAGTGGCCATGAGGAGCAATCCAGAAGGGACAGGGGTTTTTCTAATTTGCTACATTAATAATTCATCTCTGAGCTTTATTTACGCAGATGGCTCTTTAAATTCTCATTCATAGCGTGGGAAATTTCTAGTGTGCAAAATTATGTGCATCCTCTTGCAGTACAGTTAAAGAATAAAAGTCATGTGCTTTATGGAAGCAAGAAAGCTCTTTCTCAGCTGTGGAGGAGAAGAAAAATCTAAGAACTATTGTTGACCAAAATGAAAGTATTATATTCTTTGTTTTAGGCTGAAGGAGAAAACGGAATGTTTTAAACACATGCAGTACTGAAAATCACTGTATTTTAAAATAGATCACACTATGATTTAATTGTTGCTAATCTAGACTAGAATAAATTTGAGGCTCCCTGACACTGAGTCTGTCTAGTCAAGGATTTATTTACTGCCTTTCATCCTTAGAGAGGATGAAGTCTGAATAATTAATTACCTCTACACCCAAACCCTCTGCCTCCACACTTGTTTTGTTTCCATATAATTGGGCTTAAAGGGAAGATAAAGACATTAGCCAGATTTTCTACCTGGTATGGAAGAATGTTTCACTCACAGAAGATAAGTACAGTGTGGGATCTTGAAACTCACCAGGAATTTTGGCAGATTCCATGTTTGTACTACAGGTCAGAAACCAATTGACCAGCTGACATACACATTTAAAAAACCTTCAGACTGTTGGAGGCTTTGGTTAAATTCCTGTTGTAAGGCAGTGTAAGGAGCTTCATGTCAGCAGGGGTAAAGGTCCACTAGGTGAGCCTCTGCTGGGGGTGCTTCCTAGTATGCTGGCAGGAGGAGTGTTTTCATTGGGTGTGCAGAGTGCCAGGAAGCTACACGCCCAGGCCTGTGTCCTCACGTTACATTACTTGAGAATCCTTTCTTAGTATATGCATCTGAGTGGTAGATTGCTTTGCCATTACCATCTTCGAGTGGGTTAGTTGTCAAATCCTTTCTTTTTTTTTTGTTTGTTTTTTAAAAAATATATTTTATTGATTTTTTACAGAAAGGAAGGGAGAGAGATAGAGAGTTAGAAACATCGATGAGAAAGAAACATCGATCAGCTGCCTCCTCCACACTCCCTACTGGGGATGTGCCCGCAACCAAGGTACATGCCCTTGACTGGAATTGAACCTGGAACCCTTCAGTCTGATGCTCTATCCACTGAGCCAAACTGGTTAGGGCCTGTTTTGTTTTTCTTTAAATTTTATCTTGTTTTGATAAGAACACATATATGATTGTTGAATTCGGGGATAATGTTGTTGAGTGGATCTCTGGAACTTCATCATTTTCTTAATTGAGACTTTATACCCATCGATTAGTAACTCGCAAGTTCTCCCTCTCCCTTCCCCTGGCCACCACTGTTCCGCTTTTTGCTTTGATGAATTTGACCATTTCAGATACCATATGAGCTACCATATGATCCAGCAATCCTACTTCTGGGTACTTATCCAAAATAATTAGAATCAAGATCTTGAAGAGATATTACTAGCACTCCATGTCCATTGCCTCACTAGTCATAATAGCAATGGGACCAAATCCTCTCTAAGGTCACATCTGGAGGGCAGGTTTAGGTGAGGGAGGAGGGTAGAGATAGGCTCAGAACAAGGTACACTGTCCTTGTACTTAGGAGGACTGTGTGTGTAACATTGTCCTGCTACCACAGGCAAACCAGTTCTCCCTGCTCCATCATTTGGGGGGTGAGGGTGACATTGTTTGGCATCTCACTCTTCCAATCTCACAGTTCTTCCAGGCCTTTGGGGAGTGGAAGTGAGAGATGGATGGACCCTTACATAGGATTCCCCTTCCAGATCTCCATGAAGTGGTCTTCTCAGGTGGCTGCTCAGGTCCTGGTACAAACAGCACACGATGGAGGGGGACCCTGAGCCCTAGCCTTGAGGAGTCTGCTTCCACTTCTGTGACACTCTGAGGATCTCTCGCTTTGCTGAGCTAGTCAGGTGAGGTGGTCTCATTCTGTGTATGCTTAAGTCTTCATCGTCCATCTCTCTCCTGGAACACAGCAAGACTGTGTGTCTAGTTTGTTTCTGAGTCTCCTATGCCCAGCTCAGTGCTGACCTCATGGACACCAAATAGATATTGTCTGAAGAATTCATCACCCACTCAGTTGAGTCCCATAGTGTCCCAGAGTGAGGCTGGTGGGGGAGAAGGCACTGTTTGATTTGTGTGACTAGACAGGACCTGGACTCAGGGCTCTGACCTTGACTTTAAGTATGACAATAGTTTTCCGTGCAAAGGCAGCCCTGGGAGGACCGGCAGCCCTGGGAGGACCGGCTCCCCTCCACCTGTTCCCTGTGGGCTCTGCTGAGGCCGCATCACATGACGATTCCTCTTTCATCCTAGAAAAATGATGCCTCTCTTGGTCTATTTATTTTAATAGAAACTCCTTAATAGCCCCCAAACAAATGCTTGTTTTGTGAGCAACCAGCTTCCTGAGCCCTCTCTCTGGGAAATAAAACTGAGTGATTGCGAGAGGAAACTGTGTTCCTCACGGGCCCTGTGGTGTGATGGGACCATGTAGAAGGAAGGTCACAGACTTAGGACTGGAAGGTTTGTGGAGATGAAGTCATTAGACTCCTGGTCTGAATAAAACATCCGCAAGGAAAGGAGAGCATGACATGAGACCATGTGGCAGTGACTCTTTTACGATTAGGACAAAAGGTTGCTCTCAGCTTTTTGCTTTCTTGTGCTAGTAAGTGTGTAAAAGGAAAGAGGTTCTTGAAAAGTGTTTACACTTGCCATGCATGGAACATCCTACTGGCCGAAACCTTCGGTGCAGACTTTCCCAGGAGAGGAGTTCAGCTGCCATGAAAGGCAACCTTAGGAGCCTGCTTCCTAATGTGCTCTCCTGGAGCAAGGAGACACTGTGCAGGTCAAGGTTAATGCTGGTGGCTTCTGCACAGTGTGTCAACCTTGTCAGCACATGCGGCCACTCTGATTTCTCACTTGAGCATAACTTCACACAGAGTTTCTTTAAGGCAAGTCAGAACCCTTTGGGGCCAGCATTTGTTGTTGAAGTCGCTGACACCTCTCCACTCCAGGCAGCACAGTTGGTGGCTGTGCAGTCACCTCCCCCACATGGACAGACAGAAGCAGTTGTTCCAGTTGTGTGGACCCGCACAGAGTTGCCTGGAGGTGGTGGGAGGTCGAGCTTGAATATTTATGAGGCTCATTGATTAATTCTTTTACATTTATTCTCAACTGACAACTCAAGCTACCTACTGAGACAGACAGAGATCTATTTAAGGGGACACCTTATTTTTGGAAATGTTAAATTTTTTTCCTAAAAGGGAAAGAGAATTTATCAGCTTTTTTTTTTTTTTTTTTTTGTGGTTCCTAGAGAACTTTGTCAACTTCATGATGGCTTGACAGGAAAGTTTCAGCGATGACTGTGGAATGTCATTGGGTTTGGGAGCTGGAAGGGAGTTGGAATCATCCAACTGCTGTAATCAATGGACACAAGAAACTGGGGGTTAGGAAGGAGAGGGGGAAGGGAAAGGGGGAAAAAATGGAGATCTATCCATCATTTGATGTAATACTTATCTATCATTTGTTGTAATACTTTAAGCAATAAAAAACAAACAAACAAACAAAAAAACAAAACAAAAAAGAAACACTAAAACTCACATGGTCCCCCCAGGGTATACTGGGCAGACCGAGAGATGGACACAAGGTTTCCTGACCCCTGGGTCACTTCCATTCTCACACCTTCATTCCCAGATCTTAGGCTGATTCTCCCTGAAGTTCTGCTCCCTCCTTCATTCTTTTCATGTTGGTTAAATCTGGATTGTGGATCCTGATACTGGGTCTGAGGACCTCTAGGGACTCCAGGAATTTGCTTGAGATATTCATGAAGGCCCTTGTATTGTGTGGGATATTCATAAATGTTGATGTGAACTTTTCAGGAGTAAGGGTCTATCGCATTCATTCTATTCCCTCAAAGGAACCTGCGACCTAAAAAAAGATAAGGTTCTTCAAAGTAGGGAGAGCTGGGTGAACTTTGGCCTTGCATTCATTACTTTAGGTGTGGTTCTGGACCTACCCGTCTCCTGGGTGAGCACCAACATGGAAAATGCTGGAAAGCTGGAGGGAGGGGTTCATGGGACGAATGACTTGGCATTTTCAATCATTAAACACATAAGTGGCTCACAGTCTATCCCAGTTCTGAGCTTCCCCAGCTGCCACTCAGAGTGTGACAGTGACCAGGAACAAAAGCACGTAGAGCTATAGTGGCAGCTGGTATTGGCTCCCAAAAAAGATGGTGTAAGCAGGGCTCTGTCTTGGAGGCCTCACAGGGCATATACACATGGACATGGTTGCTGAATGGCTTGTACCTAGAAGATGTTAGATAGCTTCCCAGCCACCAGGTTTGCAGTTCATTTTAGATACTTCTGGCCCGATTTCACATGGAGGGATCTGAGATATATAGCTCTTGTTCTTGGCATTAGTTTCTTTACCATTTCAAAATTCGTTTAAAACTTTTCCTATCTTACTGACTCCAGGATTTAAATATAAATTGGTGACTTTCTTTTAAAAATCTATTATGTGCATGTTGGGGTCAATAAAGGACCACATAAAATGCAAAAACGTTTCTGTTCATAAGAGCCGTAGAGTCATTTCAATCAATCAATTGACAAAGATTTGCTGAGAACCTATTATGTACTGGGTCATGATGGTGAAGCACACACATTTTCTGTCCCCACATATACCTGCTCAGTGTGCCTGGGGGCACCTTCTCCTCTGACCTCTGGGCACAGGGTGCTGAGGATGAAAACTTACTACCACCCAGTTCCCAAGTCCACACTACTCCAACCAGCCTTCCACCCTTTAGCTAGAGTAGTACCAAAATTACAGTGGCCATCATCATTTCATTCTCATGAAAACTCTTTGAGTTAGATTCCACTATCATCTCCATTTTACACATGAAGAAACAGGCTTTTAAGAGGTGGTGGAGCTTGAATTTGAATCCAGTTCAGTCTGATGCCAATACATGGGTACTTAGCCACAGGTACTGCCATCTTCAGCCTGGACTACTTTCTTGACTCCTGATTTTCAGTTGCCAATTGTATGTCTTTAATTCAATGATTACAAGTATCTCAAATTCAACTTCTCCCAAACTTGTAATCCTGGCCTTCTCAAACCTCTCTTCTTATATTCTTGGGTTCTGGGCGCACATGCCTGAAAGTTTTCTTTGTATCCTCCCTGTCAATAAATTTTTACAATGAAGATGAACTGTTGGGTGAAATCATCTCACTCCTTCATGAGTGACTGTATCTGTCAATGTGATCCTAAGCCCATATACATTCCATATTTGCATGTTGAACAAACCCTATGATTACACACCTAGTTGTGTGTAGCTATATCCACCTACAAGGCACAGAGAACATAAGGAGAAAATGAGGCTGGAAGAGATGGGTGGGGTTTGATTGGGAAGGTCCTTGGATATACACCTGCCACCTTCTAGCATTCCTTCCACGTGTCTACTCCTTCTTCTCTTTCAGGTCTCAGCTTATTCTTTTCTTTGGAGTGAAAGAGTTTTCAATGGGGAATTTCTCTCATCTCTCTTGGAAGCTCCTTTACTACCCTCCAACCCATGAGTCTCTCCTGTGTGTCCCCTTAGCACTTTATGCTACCCGGACCTTGGTGTTTGTCACTTGCAGGTGAGCTCTGAGCAGGTTCAGCACAGTGGGAACAGGGGCAAGCTAAAGCAGTAAGTGGGAGAAGGAACCAGGACCACACTCAGGATCATCTTTAATGAATTTGGCAGGAAAGAGGGAGGAGATGGGGCCATATGCCAACTCCAAATTGTTATGTAGGCATGCCTCATACTTTTTGAGTTCTTTGCTGGTCTAATTTCAGTTGGTTTATGTACTTGAGACCATTAAAAATAAAAATGCAGAGCTTTTAAGAATTCATATTATTCAATATTTCCCCCAAATTCACCAACTTCGTCAGATTTTGTGATGTTCAGTTTCCTTGGAGGTTCCCTGCTGGCTGTTTGACATCAGGAAGCAAAAAGAGCCAAATCTAGTTGCTGATTAGTCCTCTTTGTTACACTGAATTGGTCAGTTCCTTGGAGACTAACAGGAAATGGGTTGGAAGCAAAGCAGATCAGCAGTTGTTGCATTTATAATGTATCTTTGGTGTTGCGTTACTGCAATTCATCTAGATCCTAGAGCACATGTTTACTTTATGGCTAATTGAAAGCAGGGTGCTAAGCGGTTACTCATCCAGGAGACTCTGTATAGTTTTAGATCGTTTTTATTTTTTAATTACAGTTTACATTCAATATTATCCTGTATCAGTTTCAGGTGTACAGCATAGTGGTTAGACAGTCATCTACTTTACAGTGTGGTCCCCTGATATTTCAAGTACCCACTGGGGCCCATACGTAGTTATGATAATACTAGAGGCTCAGTGCATGAAATTTGTGCATGGGAGGTGTCCCTCAGCCTGGCCTGCAACGATGCAAGTGTTCTACACCTGGCCTGGCCAGGGATCTCTGTGCCCACTGCCCAAGGGCCCTTCATGGCAATGAAGCAAGCATTCTTCCAGGCTGCTCATGCTGTCCACTCTCAACTGCCACCCACCCACCCAGGACTGGGGGACTCCAGTGGGGCTGAGAGGACTGGACGCTGCCATCTTATGGCTATGGGCACTGCCATCTTTGTGACAGAGTAACAATTAATTTGCATATTGCCATTTTATTACATAGGATTATTGACTGACTAGGGGCCCGGTGCACAAAAATTTGTGCACTCGGGGTGGAGGGAGTCCCTTAGCCCGGCCTGTGCCCTCTCACAGTCTGAGACCCCTCAGGGGATGTCCTATGATGGCCCCAGTCTGCCAGGTGCCTTTTATGTGTGTGTGTGTGTGTGTGTGTGTGTCGCCACTGGGGACCTGCCCCCAGCCGCATCAGAGGCTCGGAGCAG
>PVJC01021970.1:0-27812 GCA_004026665.1 Murina feae | reverse complement strand
GGGGGGGGGGGGGGGGGGGGGGGGGGGGGGGGGGGGGGGGGGGGGGGGGAATGGGGAGGGCCAAACCACTTCCTGTTCCGATGAAGACATTAACACCCGGGAGTCTCCACCCAGAAAAGAACAGAACCTGGACCAGAACCCAACACACAGACACACACACACATGCATGCACACACACCCCTGCAGGCCCAGGTCCAGGGGCTGCCTCTAGAGGAGCAGGTGCCACTCCAGGGGATGGATGGACTGGAGATGTGGGCTGAAGGGCAGCCACCACCCTGGGCTCCTGGAGGCTCAACTGGAGGGACCATGTGACAGGACAGCAGCCGAATGTCCAGGAGCAAATACCAGGGCAACCGGAGTGTGTGTTATGCGTACAGAAAAGGGGGAAAGCGGATGCTGCCTGGGGCACCCAGGGTGGCCTGAGGCGGACTGACGGGTGGATACTGCTCCTGATCGGCTCGCATTGGCCGTCGTCAATAGTATCACTGCCTTTACCAGAAGGAAGCGGCTCAGAAAGGGGCCTTGTGAGTGGATGGAACAAACTTCTGTTTAGTTTCAGGCAAGAATTTCTTAAATGTCAGGGTGAGTCCTCAGTCCCTAATTATGACGGAGCTACCCAAACCCTGGTTTTCTCTCTGACAACTACAAATATCATGCTAACTGCCTCCAAAGGGGCAGAGATCCCGTGCCTCACACATATTCTTTATTATTGACTTGAGAGAGAGAGAGAGAGAGAGAGAGAGAGAGAGAGAGAGAGAGAGAGAGAGATCAATGATGAGATAGAATCATGGATCAGCTGCCTCCTGCACGCCCCCCACTGGGGATGGAGCCCACAACCTAGGCCTGTGCCCTGACTGGGAATGGAACTGTGACCTCCTGGTTCATAGGTCAATGCTCAACCACTGAGCTATGCCAACCCCCTCCCCGAGCCTGGGCCTGGGGAGCCTGCACTGGCTCCTGCACCCCGTTCTAGGCAATCTGCTCTGAAACTCTCCCTGTCTCTCCATCATGCAACCCTCCAAAGACATCTCCTTCTAAAGTCACAATTCGTGGAGTTTTCAGTGCTACAACTTGGCATTTCACAGGTATGGACCCTGCCCTTCCCCATCTCCACTCAGGCTCCCAGGCTCCCGTGAGCAGGCAGATGCGGGATGGGCGGCTTTTCAATGCCAAGTCAACCATCCCTGAGTCAGGAGCCACTGGGCCGGGCCATCCACGCCAGGAGAAGGCCAGACGCTGCCGCCTGGGCGCTGAGGGACATGCCAGCTTCAGTGGGACAGGCAGGGGAGCTGAGGTCAGGGAAGGCCCTCCGCACTTTAAAAGCTCCAATGACGCCCGGCGCTCCCCCACGACCCCCGAGGACCCACACCGTCAGAGATCACAGCTCACCATGCTGCCCGGCGAACACATCGCGCCGTTCTCCCCGGCTCGGTCAGCAGGTCCCACCGTCCAACCTTCCTCCTAAAAACAGCCGCAGCCACTTCTCTCGGGCAACACGAAGCCATTAGAGACACAGGTGAACTCTCTCAGGCGCAAGGGCACCCCGGGCTGTGCGGACAGCAGAGTCTCCAGAGCCACCTCCCTGGGAAAGTTCCTATTTCCTGCCATTGGCCCCTCGGGGTCACCTCGAATGCCCACGGCTTCCTGCCCCGGAAGGGCGCCTTCTCCAGGTGACATGACTGAGCGTTTAATTGTATTGAAACCGAATGTGACCCCCAAGGTCAGATCGTGGCTTTGATGCTGTTATCTCGCGACCTTACCAGGCGAATCTCTACTTTTACCCGTAAACACAGTGAGGAATACGACAGCATGGCGCTCACCCTACAGAGTTCTAGGACTAGAGGCAGGGTTATCCGCCCAAACACAAGACACTCTGTCATATTCAAATAGAAAGACGCGTGTCCACTTACTACGCACGGCTCTCGGACTAAAGGGCTTCCTCCCACGTCCCCAGTGGTCGCCTCTGGACGGGTTGGTCTGATTCTTCAGTCGCCACGATGAGACGGTCCATTACGTGGGTTTAAGGTGAGTCACTGGCAGCCGCAGGGCTAGCATGTCCTGGGGCCCATCCATCAAGTCCTTGCAGTGTGGGGCCTGGTTAACCACCATGTTGCAAAGAGGAGACAACCACTGAGCCACACCAGCTGGGCTGAGCCTTGCTTCTAACCAATAGAAAAGGCTAACAGGATCATGTGTCTATAATCATGTGATTGTGGAGAGCTTCTAGCTTCCAAGTTCTGGGTTTCCCACTGTGAGCGGCAGACGCAGGACCCGAACCTGACTGTCCAGCTGCCCCAAAGAGGCCTCCAACCCACAAAACACAGCGTTTCTGCGGGGCTGTCCTCGCCTGAACCACCCAGGTGCATGACCACGAAGACTGATCATTCTCGTCTCCTGCTGCCAGCTGCGCATCGACACCACGAGCTGGTTTCCTCCTGAAAGCCATCGTTTAATTCAAAGTCAGGAACGTGAACCTGCAGCGGCTGTGTGTCCTAATCTGAGTCGCCCTCACAGAGAACAGTTCAGTGGTGACCCTTTTGGACGGAGTATTCTGCAGCGACAAACATGCCATTCCATCCGAATCATATTGATATGCAATACAGTCAATCCCTGGTTAACACGAGGCTCCGCAACACTGGGCTTTTCAAGATGGAAGAAAACTCACTGCAGCTGCCTCCTTAGAAAGCAGCCAGGTCCTACACCTCCCACCACTGAGGGTCCCGAGGCCGCGTGGTCCTCTCCACCTCAGAAGCTTACAGGCTGCCAACTCCACTTCCCCAGCTGCCAGGATTTTAGGCTTGAAACGTACGCCCAGCATTCTCCTAGCCACTCCGCCCTCCCCAGGACTCGGGTGCAGCAGAGAGGGAATCGACAGGCCAGAGGGAGGCAGAGGAGGCCCAGCTGGGCCCGTGGGGGCAGGTGCAGAGGGTCATCAAGAGGCTTCTGGGCCAGCAGCAGGGCTCAGTGGTTGAGCATCCCCTCATGCACCAGCAGGTCACAGGTTTGATTCCCCATCAGGGCACTAGCCTGGGTTTCAGGCTTGATCCCCAGTATGGAGCGTGTAGGAGGCAGCCCGTCCGTGTTTCTCTCTCATCAATGTTTCTCTCTCTCTATCCCTCTCCTTTCCTCTCTTTCTAAAATCAATACATATACACAATACCATGTGTATTGTGTCCCCCCCTCAGCCACCCCCCGCCGCACTTGCTAACACCTGATGCACCAGTTGCTTCATGGCTGCGATGGAGCAGTAACAACATTGCTTCATTTACAAGTTTGGGGACCTTTTCCTACATTTATTGCTTCTGTTTGTTCTTTCTGTAAAATGCAACGTAACTGCATGTAATTCTCACTCAGGTCCTGGGCTCTTTGCCTATTGACCATGATGCTCTTTCTATGTGAACACATTCTCGGAGGGTCATGTGGGCAGGTGACCCCACGATCCCAGCTCCCAACGGCCACGCCCCGTGTAACTCTCCTCCACTTGAGGTGGGCAGGAGTCAGGCCTTGCTTCTTTATTTTTTAAAAATATCTTATTAATTTCAGCAAGGAAGAGAGAGAGAGAGATCAATGATGAGAATCATGGATCAGCTACCTCCTGCACACCCTCTACTGGGGATCGAAATGGAGACCCAGGCATTTGCCCTGATGGGGAATCAAACCACTACCCCCTGGTTCATAGGTCAATGCCCAACCACTGAGCCACATCAGCTGGGCTGAGCCTTGCTTCTAACCAATAGAAAAGGCTAACAGGATCATGTGTCTATAATCATGTGATTACAATCACACTGTGCCTCCTCACTTGCTTGCGTCTCTCTGCGACCTGGGATGGGAGCCATGCTGGGAAGCCCCATGGAAAGAGGATGTGTGGATGGCCATCAGGAACTTGAGGGGCCTCAATTAGTGAATGTGAGCTGTCAGTCCGACAGCCACAAGGAGGGGGATTCCTGCCACCACTGGAGATGAGGCACCCTGGGAAGCGGTTCCCTCCCCAGCCGAGCTTCGCATGAGAATAATGTTCTAGCCTGGGAGGCCAGCAGCAGGGGACTCATGGGACACACAGAATCTGGGAGGCCCTACTATGTGCTGCTGGAAGTTGGTGTGTGTTAGGCAGCAGCAACAGGCAGCCAGTGCAGACAGCACCGGATGAAGGCCACCCCTCCTCTCCCTCCTGTCACTGTTCCCTAGCCCTTCAGTGGGAACAGAAGACAGAATAACGCAAACCTGCCCCAAATGCCTCAACCTGCCCTCCCTCTCCTCAGCGTGGGGCAAAAAGTAAGTGGCCATGAAAAGGCCTGAGAAGAGTAGCCGGAATCTCTGCCCTCAAGGTAAGGCTACACCAGGGACGCCCGGTCACTAAGGCGGGCAGCTCTGTGTTCGTCCTGCTCCCTGTCCCTCTCTCTCATGGGAAAGGGAGCCCACCACCCAGTGGGAAGGCCAGCACTTCACCTGTCCTCTCACACTTCATGGTACATGATACCCGCTCCTTTAAAAGGCCTCCTGCTGTCCATCCATCATAAAAATGGGAAGAAAACACATTTGCCAGGAGACATCAGTCATCCCTGTGAGTCCAGCCCGTGCGTCCAGGTCAGGAGACCCCTCATTGGTTAAACGCTCGGACACCCCGTCCCATCTCCGTCTCCCGTTGCCACTAAAAAAATGCCGGCAAGGTAATCTTTGTAATTGCAGGGGTAGAAGAAAGAGACTGATCAGTTCTTCTTTGTTCCATAATCCTCTTATGTAAGTCTCTGAAATTAAAAGCTGTGAGATAAAACAGTCATGAAGATCCAAGTGGCAGGTCGGTTGACGCATCGGAGCCAGCTCTGATGGCATGACATCATTCTCACGAGAAGAAAATGCCAACACCCAGATACCTCACTTGGTATAAAAAAAAATGGGGAAAAGGAACACAAATGAATCCATACGCATAGCAGGATAACTTGGATGTCAAAGCCCATCAAGTCCTCGCCCAGGTGTGTGAATAAGTAAGTAAATGCGTCATGAACAGTGACTGGAAGGTCTCGCTCCTGACTCCTTCCGCAGGTCATCTCTCTCTCTCTACGAATCTTTTCATAAATCGTTTGCAGCACGTGCCTGTGGCTCATCAAACAAAGGGACGGAACCAGGTTGTGAGAGCCGGTGGAGGCGCTGACAGTGGCAGGAAGCCCTGTGGCATTTGTTGGTTGCAAGAATGTCTTTTCCTCGTGGGGACTTGAACATCCAAGGAGATGCGTTTAGGGGGAGCCTGAAGCTGGCGTGTCACTAGCAGGAAGCTCAGGCTGGAGCTGGAGGAGAGGCAGGGCCCGAGGAGGAAGAGCTGTGAGGATCAGTGAGGAAGCACGGGCGTCCTGCACAGCCTGCGAGGTGCACCCTGAGCACTGAAGGCGGGGACACCGCCGCCAGGAGGCCGGGGCCAGGAAGGACTGTTTGTGGTGTGGTGTGTGTGTGTGTTTGTTCTGTTGGTGCTACGATCTGTAGCTCTTTGCAGAAAGGAAGGACATGGAACTTGAAGACAGTTTAACGTAACAAAGTCTGTTTCTAAGAAACAGATTCCCAATCCAAGCAGGGCCTGGGCCACTGCCACGCAGGAGCGAAGGAGGGAAGGCCTGGGCAAGGGGGCAGGTTGGAGCCCTGCAGGAGAGAGTCCCAGGTGGTCACTGACAAAGTGTCTGCAGGTTCATTTACTCCCGTCTGTCCTGGGCCAGCTCTCATCCACACCCTCCTGCTTGCGGCCCCTGCCCCTCTCTCCTCCGTTCCGTGGCGCCTCTTACAGGAACTCCGCTGATATCTGCATGGCATTCAACATCTCCATCACAGCCTAGTATTTCAATAAATACTCATTATAAACACTAATTAAGTCAAGTGACTACCTTTTTTTTGTTGTTGCATTTTGTTTTATGAAAAATGAAATCACATTCCAGCTTCTTTATTAAAGTGTGTAGGGAAACAGTAAGGGATATCCAATTGCTGTTTTACTGACTTGAGTGATTCTAGTAAGTCCAGGGCATTAATTCTTTTAAGAAAAAAAATATGTTTTGATTGCTTTTTAGGGAGAGAGAAACATCAATGATGAGAATCATTGATAGGCTGCCTCCTGCACGCCCCCTACTGGGGATGGAGCCCACAAGCCTGGCATGTGCCCTGACCAGGAATTGAACCCTGACCTCTTGGTTCATGGGTCAACACCCAATCACTGCACTACACCGGCCTAGCATCCATGGCCTCATGCTTCAGGGGAGCAGGTAACTGTACTCGTATTTAAGAGTCTAGACTTCCCACATCTCTTCTTTGGTTCCCAGGTCTCCATTGGTAAGATGCTGAGGCTAAACAGATGCCTGTTTCCTCCATATGATAGTGGCTCAGCGTAGACACTTAAATCACTAAATAAAAGTAATTCCACGTAACGGGAACAAGATGATTTTTTTCACTTGACTTTCTCTTGATATTATCTACAACTTTATTAAAAGTATTAAGATTTATTGTCTAAAAACTGTGCATCATTTCGTGTAAAATGGAGCAAGCATAGGAGCTAGTAACCAGCTACCTCACGCCTGTAGCCAACAGCACGAAAAGAAACTCCTAACGGCTAGATCCATCTTAGGTTATTCACAATAATTCTACTTGCAAAGGAAGGAGGAAACGAACGCGCTAGAACGAGAAATGCAGGGTGGACGCTGAAGAAATTCCCATTTCCAGCGCGCAGAGAAGCATCTGCTCAGGACAGTCAGCGTCTCCCAGAAACATGACTTTCGTATGTGGCCAGGGTCCCTCTTCTTTCCTGCAGGAAGCGTCCATTGTACCCTGAAGCCTTCACTACGCTCAGCTGTGTTATGCACGACAGCGCGCCACTTTCCTAAACCAGCACATGAAACGAGACCGTGTGACATGCAGACACACGTGCTCACGGCCTTGAACACACTCTCATTCACTACCTGACACAACACCGAGGACCTTCCAGTTCAGGGAAACCCAAGCTTTCCCCAGGAGGATCGGTGCTGAACTCTCGGCAACCCTGAGGGTGGCCATGGGCCCCGAAGTCTAATGTTTGTGGTGTCGATGCTCCAGCCATTGACAGCAGAAGAAGTGAAAGCTCAAGAGAGTCCAGGAGCGAGATTTTGAGAACCACAGTCATGTGGAGGGTGTGGGAGTTTATAGGGACAGGGATGAGGAAAGCTCCCCATACATTTTACATGAGTGTCAACTCATGTAGAAAATTACTCTTCTGTGGAAGATCCATAAAGATGCTTTCCCCTAAAGACAAGAGGAGAAATAAATACGTTTCTCTGAATCAGGGCATAGGAATTCACCAAGGTGTCTGGGAGAAGACAGCTCAGAATGCACAATTAGTTTCAAAGGCTTTTAATACATTAGCGATCACTTCCCAAATAATTATAATTTTAATCCAACATTGAGGTCTTCCTGACATAAAACTAATCATATGAGAGTAGACTAAGCAGTAAGAGAAAGAGAAAAGTTTCACTGGTACAGTGTTCTTACATGAAAGCGCATAGCTATCCCTTGAAAACATCCTGAGATACAAGCGGTATGGATAGAGAAGTTTGAATCTCAACTTCATTGTAAAATCTTTAAAAAAAAATTAAATAGCATAGAATGATGAACACTGATAATGGAGGCACTAATGATAATGAAGAAATCTTTGGAAATAATATGCATTCGTCATGAAATCAACATGGTCAAAGCAACCTGTGAAGGCTCAATATATAGGGTATTAGATTTTGATACTTTTTATTGAAAGGGAGTTAGAGATAGATGGGCAGATAAATGAGTAGGTAGATGGACAGACAAATAGATAGATGGATGGATAGGTGAATAGACAGGTGGGTAAGGGGGTGGATGGATGGATGGATATAAAACCAGATTTCTAACACCATCCAAAACCCACTTACTGAGAATCACTTGGGGGAGAGGACTTGGAGTTTACATTAAAACAAGACCTCAAGTGATTCTTTTAAAAAATATATTAATATAACTTTATTGACTTCAGAGAGGGAGAGGGAGAGATAGAAACATCAATGCTGAAAGAGAATCATTGACAGGCTGCCTCCTGCACACCCGACCCTGGGGATCGAGCCCACAACCTGGGGCAAGTGCCCTGACCTGGAATCGAACTGTGACCTCCTCGTTTATAGGTTGATGCTCAACCACTGAGCCACACGGGCCAGGCCTCAAGTGATTCTTATGCACATGAAGTTTGCAAGCGAGTGTTCAAAGACTTTACACCGTGGTCATAACGGCAGCATCTACACTGAAAAGGGGGACATGTTTAGTAGACAAGACAGAGTGTCACCACCATACACTGGGGACCTGGCTGGATTCTGTTGGGACTCCTGTGGCTACAATGACCTGGATAATTCAGATAGAAAGTCAGACTTACCTCCGTCATACCCAGGTGTTACGTTCATTTTCCTTGAATTTTACTGAGATCAAGGGTCTTCAACACACATAAAACAAAAAATAAACAAAAGGTACCTGAAACTGAGCCACTATTGTATATAATTTACATCTCAGGCTGAAATAATGTTCTACAAGGAACTCACGGCCAATAAAACTGCTAAGTGACACTAACAACTTGACCTCTTCATGCCTATATTTCCCTTGATCTTGTTAATAACAAGAATAACTTCAACTCCCTAAGTCTTATTCAAGACTTACCTCTTTAGAAATCACGCGGGCAAATCTCCATTCAGATCACCAGCAGCATCGGCAGGAAGCCTGTCCTTCACTCCACTTACATTTGGAGAGAATGACAACAGTGCAATCCCTCTCCCTTTCACAGCCTTCGAGCCAACACTGGCATAAGATAAACATGGAGGTTTCTATCAGGAAATTACAAAACGTTTTAGAGAAATAGAAGACTCAGTAGTGATTTTTAATAGCCGTTCATGCCTGCGAGTTTTCTCGTGCACAGGAGGAAGTGTCAGTGGAGACTGAAGCTGCCACGCGGGTCAACGTTACTATGCCGGCTCTACATCCAGTGAACTTGCTGAAACCTAATTCCTCCGGCGAATGTTTAGCGCATTTTCAAAAGTAGGTTTTGGAATATGAGACCGTGTGTGTGGATGATGAAACCTGGCAGCAGGCTGGATGCCTGAGGGGAAAGAAAGACGGGGTGGTTTCTCTAAAGCTGATGGCATTCTCCTCTCGCAAATATTAGTGTTTGATTCACGGGGTTTCAAGATGTTGCTGCTGAACTCGAAAAGGGGGGAAAAGTGTTTCACATTCTGCAAAACTAAGGTTGATCTTTTGGGGGGAAACAACTGCCTACAAGATGTGAGTTATCTCCACCAAGCACCTAAATGCCCTTTTAGACAATCTGATGAAGCAACTCTCACCTACTTGTTTATATAAAGGGACGACGTTTAAATCTGCTGCTTGCCAACCGCAGTGCTAGGGGAGGAACGCCTCCCTAGTCAGAGGTCACTTGGTCCCTGAGAGGTCGCTGTGGCAGAGCACTGTGCTCCTGCACTAAGGCGACTACCTAGGACGACTGGGTTTCACTCTGCTGGGCTGAGCCCAGGGCTGCGCAGCTGAAGGCAAGGTCCAGGCCGACTGCCTTGGGGACTCCTGTGCCTGCAGCCCAGCCAGACCACTGCTTTCTGAGCCTCAGGCGGCGCCCAAGCAGGTCCCCAGGTTTCAAACAAGATCCTCTGTGGTCCCTGCTGTGACCCTGCCACAAGGAGGCGCTGGTTTGTTCCATGAGGCACCACTGCTGCCCAGCAGCCCGAGTTCCTGCTCCACCAGCACAGGGGCGGAGGCTGGGACAGTCCAGGGACCAGCGACTCGAGGTGCAGGAAACAGCAGGCTCGGCATGGCTACACCTCTGCCCACGTGTCTCCCTCTGACTGAGGAGCTAAACACGGACAATTAACATGAAAGATGGCCAGGACACTGCCCACTCTGAGCGAGGAGTGCCTTTCAGCTGCTTCATAAGAGAAGGTAGTGCACCCAACCAGAAGAAATACGAAAAGCCGGAGGGAACCTCGAGTTTAAATGGATGGATGTAAGCCCTGGCTGGTGTGGTTCAGTGGATAGAGTGTCAGCCTGCAGACCGAAGGGTCCCGGGTTTGATTCCCATCAAGGGCACATACTCTGGTTGCAGGCTCCTCCCTGGCCTGTCCCTGGCCGGGATGCATGCAGGAGGCAACCAATGGATGTGTTTCTCTCACATGGATGTTCCCCACTGTCTTCCCTCTCTCTCCCTCTCCCTAAAAAACAATGGGAAAACAGCCTCGGGTGAGGATTAACTTAAAAATCTTGCCTGTGTGCCAGGGGTGTGGCTGACGCCCACCATGAGCTCTGAGGAACACCTGCTGGAGGCACCCGGAGCGTCAGCCCAGCCACGGAGCACTTAGTATGCGGTTTGCATGTGGACAGCTTAGGAATGTCTACAGAGCACTGCTGTCTGGCCTGCAGGGAGCCGCACCAGGCTCCGGAGCCCGTGTTGATCTATTTCTTAAAGGAAGCGAGCGTTTTCCTGACATTTTCAAAGCCCTGTTCACGTCCGCAGTCACCTGAGGCCAGGGAGGGGCTGTCTACTCAGCAGGGACTTCTGAGTCCCCTTCTGTGGCCGGCCATCTGGAGCTGCGGCAGGAGAGCCCAGGTGAATTTGGGGTTCCCCCTCTCTGCAGGCCTGAGCCGGCCCAGAGGCCATGACCGGGGAGTGCACCCCCACGGCCTGGCCTGCCCCGGGCCTCTCCCCACCCACAGTCACAGGGTTAAGCGCGCAAAACCTGTCACTTGGTCAGAAAGCCTCCTCTTCTCTTCCCTTTTAAAGACTTGAAAGCCCAAACCCAGAGCCGGAGAGGGACCAGAGGCTACACCAGCCTGCCCCGCCGAGCCGCTCCGCAAACACACTCCCCTGGACACGCCATCAGAGCTACCTGCCCAGCAGTCTGACCCCCTCTCCCAGGGCCACCTGTCCAGTCCACCACGGGTTAGGGGTTTTCCTTGAAAGACACTTACTAGCAGTTCCCTGGCTCCCCCAGGGGAGGGGGAGTGTGGCCTCGCCCAGCCATGAGGCTCCGGTCCACCACTGAGAGGCCTGGGACCTCCTCAGAGACGTGAACTGTCAAAGGTGACATGCAGAAGCACGCAGGTCGGTTGGCTGCGCCTCCCTCCCTCCCTCCCTCTCTCTCCCTCTCTCTCTCTCTCTCTCTCTCTCTCTCTCTCTCTCTCTCTCTCTCTGTGTGTGTGTGTGTATGTGGTGGGGAGGGGGGTGTCACTTGGTTTCCGTGGGAATGCGGGGATGCATGGCTACATCTCTTTGCTGGGGGGTTGGGAGTGTCGCAACTGTGAACTGTGACACACACCTCTGTCCAGGCTGCCTGAGTGATACCTGGGACCACGTGGTCCTTTCTGGGTGGCTGTCTGAGTGATGCTGCTAACAGGGCCCCCTCCCCATCCCCGGCAACCTCCCCGTCCCCTGTACCCCCACCAACCCCTGCACCTTCCCGTCCCCTGTACCCCCACCAACCCCTGCACCTTCCCGTCCCCTGCATCCTCCCTCCCCTGCACCCTCCTATCCCCTGCACCCTCCTGTCCCCTGCACCCAGGCAGGAAGCAGTGAGAAGCAGTTTTGTCAACTGGCCTCAGCCCCAGATCAGCCTCAGGTGAGGGGCTGGGGGGCATGAAGGAGAGAACCCCTCCTCCTGTGAACTGGAGGAAAAGGCTGGCCTCCTTCCCTCTCTCCGCCTCCCATTGTGGCTGCAAATGCTGCTAAGGCAGAACTAGGATGTGCCCCACGTGCCCCTGCTCAACCTTTCCCATGGCAATGGCATTAACACCAAAAGGAAAAACCAAGAGCAAATTCCCGGCGCCCCCAAGGCTGTAGTGGAGCTTAACGCACAGCAACTAGAGCCATGCCAGGCAGGGAGGGCACAGGTTCCAGCGGCCACAGCCACGCTGCCTCCAGCCCCTCGGGGCTCCGCCAGCAGATCACGAAGGACACCCCACACACCAGAAACTCGCCAGGGCCTTTGCCAGAGTGGGAGCCGCCACCCAGGCCAAGCTGCGCAGCTCCTGTGGCAGCGGCTGCAGCCTGAGTGGCCCCTCAGCCTCGTTGCCCCTCCCCCTGGAAGCCCTGCGCTTGCAGGCCCAGCCCCTGGGCACTGCCCATGCCCCCAGCCCCCAGCCCCCATCAGGGCCTGACCTTGGTCACCAGGGATTTGCCAAGGGGGTGCAGCCCACCCCAGGAGCCAAAGAGAACAGAGGAGATCATCTGCTGGCATCACTAGCCTCCTGCCTGCAGCCACTGCCATGGGACCCTGACCCCAGCCCCTCCACTCCCCCACCCTGGGGAGCAGAGACCAGCCCCCATCACTGGGGAGATGAAGGCACCGCGCACACCCACCTCAGCCTCCACCAGGCACTAAGGCGAACACATGCGCGCGCACACACGCACACACACACATGCACACGCACATGTACACACATGCACGTAAACACACATGTACACACATACACATGTACCCGCACGCACACGCACACGGGCACGCATGCCCTGCTATGCACCCTGCGCACCAAGCTGCCCAAGGTGCACTGAGGGTCCCTGCAGCGGGTGGGACTCCCAGGAGCAGAGGGCGCTCTCCGCCTGCAGCTGCCCCTCAGGCTCCAGGGGAGCCCCGTGGGCCCGGGACCCCGAGAGGCCCCCCCCTGCTCCGCCCCCGCCCGCCCCGGGAAGCGCGGGCCCACCCGCGAGGGGGCGGCATCCTCCCGGAACGCGTGTGCCGAGTGTCAAGCAGCGGCAGGCGGCCGCCTCCTCCAAGCAGCAGCTCCGCTCCAGGCGGGGAAGGAGCCGGAGCAGCCCGGGTCAGGGCCGGGCCGCCGGGCAGAGGTGCGGGGAGAGGCGGGAAGTTCGCGGAGGTGCGGCTGCGTAGCCAGAGTTTCCTCTCCGCAGGGGGCTGCGCCGGGGCCCAGCCCGGTTGTCCGGGTCGTCCGGGCCTCGGCCCCACCTCCACGCGGATGGGCGGACCCGCCCAGGACTACCGCCCGGCCGCCCGCGGGGCACAGCGGTGCCTCCCGGGGACGCGCACCAGGGCCGGGGCCTGCGGACCCCGCAGGTGGTGGGCAGAGGCCCGTGCCTGGCCTGCACCAGCCCCTCGCTCCCGGGTGCTGGGGGCCGGACGGACGCACCCGCCCCCGACACCCCACAGCCCTTCTGGGCTGAGCGCCGCCCTGCGGGTCCCGGCCGCAGCTCTCCCCGCCGGGCGCCCAGACGGGGGCCGGGAGAGGCCCCCTCACCCGCGCTGCTCCCCGTCCCGCAGGCCGGCCACCCGGGGGACACGGGGGCACCCGCACCCGGACTCGGACGGGGCACAGCGCGTGGGGCGGACACGCCAGGACCCGGAGGACGCAACTTCGCGGGGAAACAGCCCTGAGCGGCGACCAGGACCCACAGCGCCGGCTCCGGCCTCGGAGGGGGACGGACCCCGGACGGCCGTCCCGGGAGGGGAGCGCGGCGACGGGACGGGACACGCGGTGGGCACGGCTCCCAGCGCCCCGCAGCCGCGCCCCCGCCCCCGCCCCCCAGAGTGAGAGTCGACCCGGCCGGCCCCGCCAGCGCTCGCCCCGGGGCCGCTTGGTGGGCAGCACTCCACTAGCTTCAAAGGGAAACCAAGTTCCGGGGCGCCCGGCCCTCGCGGAGGCAGCGCGCGGCGCGGGGGGCACCCCGAGTGCACAGCGAGCCCCGCGGAGGACGCCCTCCCGCCCCGCTCCCTCCAACCCGCGGGGACGCGGGGGGCCCTCACCCGAGCCAGCTGCGCTCGCTGCAGGGGGCACCCCGCCCCCGGGAGCCCCGACCGAAGAGGCCGGCGCCCCGCGCCCCGCTCCGGGTCCGGCGGTGAAGTCCTGGCACCAGCCGCCCGCCCGCCCCGCGGCGCCCACGTCTCCATGGAGCCCCGCGCGCGCTTCCCCTCCCCACAACCCGCACCCCGGGGCAGCCCGTCCCCTTCGGCCCGCGAGGGGGAGGCAGGGGGCGGCGGGCGGGCCAGCGGCGATGGGGGCGCCTGACCGGCACCGGCGCCTCCGCTCGGCGGCCGGGCTCGGTCCTCCGGGCAGAGACCCGCGCCCCGTTCCCCCGTCCCGCCGCGACCCCCGTCTCCCCGCGCCCCCCGTTCCCCCGTCCCCCGCGGCCGGCGCCTCCTTACCGTTGGCTGCGGCGAGGAGCCCCGCGCAGAGCGCCAGCAGCGCGGGCACCGGCAGCGGCAGCGGCGGCGCCGTCATGGCTGCAGCGCGTCCCCGGAGCCGAGCGGAGCGGCCGCGCGAGGCTCTTGCAGGCGCCGCTCCCGGGCGCGGCGGACGGGCCGGGCCGTCACCGGAGGGCGCGGCGGGCAGCGCAGGGGGCCCGGCCCCCGGCCCCAGCCCCGCGCCGCCGGCGCCTCCCGCAGCCCTGGGCGCCGGGCTGCGTCGCTCTCATAGCATCGCCGGCCGCGGGGGCCGCTGCGGGCTGAGTGCGGGCGGCGGGAGCGGCCGGAGGCGCCGCGGCCGAGGTGGCGGGAGGGGCGCGGGGAGAGCGGCCCGGAGCCCGCAGCCCAGAGCCCGGAGCCCCGCGCGGAGGCAGCTGGAGAGCGAGGCGGCGAGCGGGGCGGGAGGAGGGGCGGGGGGAGGAGAGCGCTCGGGAGGCGGGGAGCGCAGGGACGGGCTGCCGGCGCGCACGGAGCCGCCGCCGCGGCCGGACTCAACCATCCTCCCCGCGGGGAGGGGGAGGGGGGAAGGAGAGGAGGAGGGGAGGGGGAGGAGGAGGAGAGGGGCGGGGGCGGGTGGCGGAGGGAATGGGGGAGAGGCTGGTCTCGCTACCCCGATGCCCCGCCCGGCTCTGGCCCCGCGCCCGCGGCACCCCTCCCGCCCCTGCGCTCCTGGGGGAGGCGGGCTTGTCGGGTGCGCGGTGGGGACCCCTGAGCCACCCCAGGGAGAGGCAGCTCCTGCACCTAGAGGGACTGAGGGGGGTAGGGCTGCGCCCCCCCAACACCTCCCGACCCCTGTCCCCTGCCGACCACGGAGGGGTCCCTGCACAACTCAGCCAGCGGGCGGGCAGGGCGCACACCGCCTCAGCCGCGGAAACGGGTCTCAATACTTATTATTATTATTATTATTATTATTATTATTATTATTATTATTGGACAGGCTGGGCCAGGGCACCATGCGCAGCGGTTGGAGCCTGTCCGCTCCCCCCTCCCCCCGGTGTGCGGCCGCTCTCGGCAGGCGCAGGCTCCCCTCCCCATTCAAAGGGAGGAGGGTCGGGAGGTGCTGGCGCCCGGCCAGGAGGGGGTGGCCCTCCCCGGAGCTGAGCTCCACCCGCACGCTGAGGGGCGGGGGCCTTGGCGAAGGCAGGAACCTATAGCCCAGGAAGGGACCGGATACCCCCCAAGTTGATCGGAGGAACCCCTGTTTCACCAGCTTCTCCCAGTGGAGGAAGTGCCCCCCCCCATGCAATCTCAGGGAACAGGTCGGCCGGGCGGTTGGGGATCGGGTGGTACATTCTCAGGAAGAGAGGAGGCAGGGCGAGTGCTGGCCTTCAGAGGGACTGCAAACCCTTTGCATCCTCCCCAAAAGGTTTAGGAGACCCCTGGGAGGGAGCTGGTCCAGAAAAGACCTTGAGTACAACCCTGGACACTGGGCAGGGTGGGCAGGATGGAGACCCACGGGGTTGGGGTTGGCGAAGGTCCTGGTGCTCAATCCACCTGCATGTGTCTCAGTCTTCAAGACGAAACCGCTAGCCAGTCCATCCTGTGCTACTTCCTGCCTTGTTTTCCTGGAGCCCTTTTGTCCCGGGTCTCTAGGCTCCCTAAAGCCGATGGTGGCTGCAGAGGATCCTGAATGCCAGCTCCCAGGCAGGCCTCCCTTTGACATGTCACACCCGCGGAAGCAGCTGTGTGCCAGGAGGACTCACCTGGGTGCTGGGAGGGAGCTGCACACCAGGGGCCACGGGGCTTCTCTGAGGCTGAAGTCCTGCATGTGGCCAGACTGTTGCACCTGCAGACCCTCCTCTGCCTCCCGAGCACCCTCCTTGGGGTACATGTGCGGGGGGGGGGGGCGAGAGACAACAGGGGAGCCCGGGACCCCACCCTGAGGCTGGACCAGACCTACAGAGGGAGGGTCACCCTCTGGGACTTCGCATCAGACCCAGAAGGTCCCTGGAACTCAGCCCCTGAACACAATGTGTTTGGAGGCCCATGAAGGGGACCCCCCAGTTCAAATTCCTCCTCAGAAAACAAGACCACGAGCTCCTGCAGGAGCTGAGGCGGCTTCTCCTTGAGGATGATGCTCCCTGAGGACTCACGTCACCAAGGGGGGTCTCTGCCCTGAAAACTTTCCAGCATCTCCCACCATGGGGACTCACAGGGATTTCCACTGTCAGGCGCAGCCAAGGTGCACTTCCCCCGGGGCACCCAGCACCTGCCAGGGAACCCACCCCCGGGCTCTGTGTCACCTCTCCTCTGCTGTGCAAAGAGTCCATTTGACTCCCATCTTTGAGAAAAATGACCCACGTAACCGGTAAATGCCCATTTTTGCGATTATTTGTGGGAGGTATTTTCTTTAACCAGATTGTGGGTCAGAGAGTTCCGGTGATTGAAACCCATCATAGGGACACGGGCGAGGGGAGGGGTGTCAAATAAGACCTTCTGATCTGGTAACGTGGTTGAATCTGCCTTAGTATTGCGATATTTTCCCAGGAATCTCAAGGCAGGTTCATCCGCAGGAAAGCGTGGGGCCCTGCTGCCATCTAGTGGCCATGCTTTCTTGTTGGGTCTGCACAGAAGTTGGTGGTCCAGGGTCTGACCTCTCTGACTGCCCTGAGCCCCTTCCCAGCCCTCCCAGGGCCCCTGTAAGGATGGGGCTGGGGCGGGGGAACGCCTGTCAGCTTCCCAGGGGCGTTCCCTTTTGATTTTGAATGAACGAGAAAGCCCTAATGCAGACGGCAGCTCTAAAGCCAGGCATTGAGAGGCATCTTAACCAATGGGGTCAGAGCGAGCAGGTGGGTGCCCTAGGAATGCCCCCCAGCCCCTATGCGACCATGTTGGGCTCCTGCACTGGGCACAGGCAGTACTGCGCTGGCCTCCCTCGGAGTCTGGCTGAGCAGGACTTGGAAACATGGCCGGCTGGGGACTGCAGGCTGAGGTGGGATGAATGAAAGCAGAGGGTGTGTCTTGCTGGCAAGGAGAGGCTGTCCATGAAGTCCTGCAGGAGCTGAAGTGAGACTCACTGGGCGGGAGAGAGAAAGTGCTGTGACTGATGAGGGAGCCTGGTTCTATTTTGAGCGACATCATCCAAGGAGGGAGCCAAAATGTGAGCAGGTGCCAGAGAAAGCACTAGAAGTGAAGCCGAGCCGGCGAGGCTCAGTGGTTGAGCGTCGACCTGGGAACCAGGAGTGGGACTCCCAGTCAGGGCACCTGCCCGGGTTGTGGGCGGGATCCCCAGTGGGGGGCGTGCAGGCAGCAGCCGGTCCATGATTCTCTCTCATCATCGACGTTTCTCTCTCTCCCTCTCCCTTCCTCTCTGAAGTCAATAAAAAATACAATTTTTTAAATCAGGAATGTAAAAGCTTTGCACAGAAGAGGAGGCTAATAATCCAGAGAAGCCGTAGTGGGTGGGTGAGATCCTTGGAGGCTGTGGCGTGTGCTGTGATTGCTCAGTGGACCTTGTGTGGCTTGTGTGATGCGCACACTGGACATGGATGGGGACTGGAGCTGGGGAAGTTCTCTCCTTGTGAGGGCGGGTCAGGGCCAGTCCCTGGGCACCACTCTGGCTGGTGCTTTGGGGAAACCCTGCCCCTCAAGGCTCCGCCCCTCACCTGTGGTGCAGAGTTTGCACTAATGTGGGTGCTGCCTCTAAGGGCTGCTCTCTTCCTCCCACATTCCTCCCTGCAGCTGCAGCTTTTCCCTGTCCCTCCATCATGATAAAAGGACCTGTGTTGCCTGTCTATGTTTAGGTTCAGGGATTTATTTAAGGGAAAGGCATTCCAAACTTATAAGAAAATCTGTATTTACCAGAACGGGCTGCGAAGGAACAGTACCCCCCCAGGCATGAACACACACATGTGCACACACACATGTACACACATGCACACAGTGCATCTCTATACACATGTACACACGCACACACATATATACACATACACATATGTGCGCTTGCATGCACACACATGCACACATGCACACGGTCTCTGCAGTAGTTTCAGAACGTAGATAGTTGCATTTGTTTTCATCTGTAAAATAAAAGCCTCCTGACTTTTTATATTTCCTTCATAAACAGTCAGCGAGCTGTGCACAATCACAACATCCAACACAATCTTTTTGCCCAGAAATGTCTTAGATTCAGAAGCCGGAGGGGATGTGACCTCATTCACTGAGCGGCGTCCATTTCTCCTCACCAGCCGTGCCTTCTCCTACTTGACGGTCTCCCTCGTCTGAGAAAACCTCTAAGGACCATGTTTCCCTCGTCTCATTCTGGGACACGTGGGGGACAGCCATCATTCCGCTGGAAAGCACGCATTCGGACCCGGTGGCTTCGCAGCGGACCCTGTGGCTATCGCTGTGGACACGTGTCTGTATCACCCACTCATCGTTCTGCAGATCTGACGTGGGAGAGGGGCCCGGATGGAGATGGAACGGCCCCGTCTCCTTCCCCTCCCCCCGTTCGATTTTGTAGACCGTGTGGTCAGCACAGGGACTCTGGTTGCCGTGAGGGGAGGGCCTGGGGCTGCCCAGCTGACGGATGCGGGAAGTGTGGGCCGCTCAGCTCCCTCCCTTGTTGCCTCCACCACCGATGAGTTCGCTCCTCCGTCCTCCCCACTTCTCTCTTGACTGACCTTGAAGACAGGCAGCTCGTGCGATGGCCTCTGTACTGTACGTGGAAAGACCCCTCTGCTCAGTGAGGGTCAGTCTGTCCAACGGCCCCTAGCAGAGCCCTGTCTGTGCGTCTGGGAGGACTTGGTGTGGAAGAAGCCCTATGAGCAAAGATGCCTGTAGGGTTTTGAGTTTAGATGATGGACTCCTGCGACATTCTTGACCTTTGTCCAGTAAAAGGACACCCAAGAGGGCGTCCAAGGTCAAGAACAGACAAGACGCTCTAGTCAGGGACCTGGAAAGCCCTGCCCCCGCCCCCCATCAGCTGCCTGTTCCCGTTCTGTGGCTGGGAGGCTCCTGTGGGAGATGCAGCTCCTCACTCACCTCACATGGGGCCCTAACCATCCCTTTCCCGGCAGCAGGGGCCCAGCCCCGTGGAGTGTCTGTCTTTCCCTCTTAGGGCGCTGTGAGGGCTCATGGGGACCATCGATAAGGGAAAAGCAAGCTCAGCGCCCTTTCTCCCCACTCGCTCTATCTTTGCTGCTGAGTTTAAATACATTTTGATATTTGTCCCCTGAAAGATGGTCCTTTCCTTCTTATTGATTGAAATAACATCCGCTGAACTATTTCCTGAAACGGCACACACGGAGCCTTTCCCATCGGAACAGCCTTTTGAAAGCAGCGGTGAAGTCCTTGGGACGACCGCCAGCAGCACGGCCGTCTCCCCTTTCCCGCCGCGGGGCCCAGTTGGGTCTCAAATAGCAGCCGCTCTGACCTCACCACCAGCAGCAGCCATGACGCCTCCGGAGCTTCTGAAAGTGGAGGCTTCTGAGTGAGCACCAGGGCCCGAGGCCGGAGGCGGGTTCCTTCACCCACAGTTAGAAGAGGGAAGATACCCCAATAACATCCCTACTGCGTGTCACATACTCGCTTATGCAGATTCTCAAAGGCAAGTCAGCGTGACTTGGGCCGGGGACACTGATGAGAAACAGGTCGGAAACTCAGTGTGAGGTCCAGGCCTTCCCATGGCCCCCGCCCTCCGGCCTCCCGAGCTGCTTCAAGGGACAGGGCTCAGTCAAGGTCTCAGGGACCCGAAGGGAGAGGAGAGTTACACACAGGCTTAGAGCAGTGCATTCCAGGCAGGAGGAGAGCACACGCAGAGGGAGGGATACACACACACAAATTCTCAGATAAACTTAGGTTTTGCCATGAGACTTTAAAAATTATTTTTATTGATTCCAGAGAAGAAAGGAGAGGGAGAGAGAGGGGGGAACAGGGATGGATTAGCTGCCTCCTGCCTGCCCCCCACTGGGGATCGAGCCCACAACCCGGGCCTGTGCCCTGTCTGGGATTGGAACTATGACCCACTGAGCCACGCCGGCCAGGAGTCATGAGACTTTTAAAAAACCTTTCCATGTACAACCCCAGCTTGGTTTATTCTCACATGAGTTTGCAGTCGCCCAGGAGGGACCATTTGTGTATAGGACGGGCGGCCTGTGTCACAGGGACGGTGTGGAAATGCAGGTGAGACAGGGTCACTGACAGGAATGGGTGGCCCGCCCCTCCTGGCCCGAGGCCTTGGTAGCCCCAGCCCCTGCCCCTGGCCTGCATCACCTTCTGGAGGAAGCGGTCCAGCCCTGGCACCAGGGGGAAAATGGCCACCGTGAGGGCTGCTTTCCCTCCGGACAACTTGCTCTCCTGGCCCCATGGGACCTGTTGTAAGTGGAATCGGCCCGTCTTACCACCCAAGGCAGCGAGCACTTCACAGGCTTGCTCTCCATCTTCCACCCCCACATCCGTGCTCGGCGGTACACAGCCCACCTTCCTTTAAACACCTTTAAGTTAAGTCACGGGGATCAGAGAGCGTGTCCGGGGGAGTCTCAGAGAAGCTGGGGGGAGGGGGCTGCAGACACCTGCAGGGTGGGGCCTGGCTGCAGAAACACTCCAGCTTCCGGGAAAGGCAGGGGCACTGGCTCCATCTGAGTCCAGACTCCAAGGAAGGCACTGAGCTCAGCCTCTCTAGGGAAGCGCAGGTGCAGGTGCAGGACGGAGAGGAGAGTGAAGGGAGAGGAGAGGGTGAAGGGAGAGGAGAGGGCGAAGGGAGAGGAGAGGACGAAGGGAGAGGAGAGGGTGAAGGGAGAGGAGAGGGCGAAGGGACCTGATCCGGGTCCACGCACTGGTCTCTACCCACCAGCTGTCAACATTTTCAGTCACCTACTCTGACTCCATCCCAGGCCCAGCTGTGCCATGGCTGTGCAGGTGACACCCACCTGCCCACCCCATGCCACCCGGGAGGGAGGAGAATGCAGGCTGTGTGGGCACGCATTGCTGAAACTCAGAGTTTTGTCCACTCACTTCTGAGTGATGGTTCCTCAGATTCTGAGTTTGCAGTGGACGGGTCTTCCTTTCGGGCCTTGAGAAATGCTGAGCTGCTCGTTTCTGGCTACTGAGGTCCCAGATAAGAAATCGCTGCCCTTCAACCCGTCCTTCCCTGTGGGCAATGCAGCATTCATCTCTATCTCAGCGCCTCAAGAGTTTCCTACAGCATCAGTTTCCAAAGCTTAATTGTGATGCATCTTCCTGATGGGGCATTAAGTTCCGAGATACGAATTTGGAGGAACGTGGACATGCGGCCCACACCTGTCCCCTCAGCCTCCCATCCATGGGCATCCTCTTGCCCCTGCAGGGCCGCCCACAGCCACTCAGTCCCCCACCCCCCGCCTGCATTGTGGGAGGAATCCTTGATGTGGAACTCAGCGTCTTCCTTCAAACTCATGCACCCATCACCCCTCATTCACTGTGAGACGCTCCTGCTCTAGTCACACAGAGCCTGGTCTCCCAGGAGAGGGAGGCGCTGGGTCCTGGGTTGGCCCTTCCTGGGGGGGAGCAGTGCAGGGCTGGAGACCAGCACTGCCCACGGGTCGGCCAGACCGGGAGCTAATGGAGGGGGGGGGCGGGGGGGGGGCTCATGTGGGTGTGCGATGTGTGTGCACATGCGGGTTCATTCCTAGGAAAGTGCACGGGAATCTTCATGGGTGCCGAGTGGTCTCTCCATTAGGTGGTGTCTCTCATCTTTTTTCCTTTTTAATTTTTTTTTTTTTTTGAGAATTTTTGTGAATTTATTTGAGCCAAACTGTGGACAATCACCATGAAGCAAAATGCCAGCGGGTTGGGATGATGCTCCAGAGAAGGCGGATTTGCACCTTGTTTTATGCATTGCAGTCAAGGAGAAGGTGTCAGCGGGCGACATGATCCCCGTGGGGACGGATGAGGGAGGCAGCAGAAAGCCAAGTGGGAGTGGGAGTGGCTCTCCTTTTCCACGTCCCCATGGCAGTCTTTGCTGCTACAACGTCTTGTGTCTTCGGTGCAAAGTAGCTCAGTGCACAGGGGATGCTGCTGGTCTGTTGAGTCCTGAGTTCTCGTGGTTCCCCGCAGGTTCCTAGGGGAAGGGCTTGCGTGAGGCTATGTCAGGATCGGGGCACAGGCATCAGCTCTTCGGAAAGATCTTATGGGAAAGGCACCGAGTCTGGCAGAAAGGTCACCTCAGCGGGACCGGGTGATGCGGCCTGGTCCCCGGTGCTGTGCGGCCTGGGCGGTGAGGGGCGCGTCGCGGCAGGGAACCAGCCTGCGTTACAGCACGCACTGGGGAAGTAGGCAGCGGGCTGTGTGTCTCATGTTGACGAAATGATCTCAGTGGGAAAGGGGTGTGTGTGACCAGGTGGCGGTCGGGGCCCTGCAGGGCAGAGGCTGCTCCTGCCCCTGGGTCCCTGGGGCTCTGCCGGCTGTGGCCTGGGCCTCGGAGGAGCTGGCACTGACCTCTCTTTCCTCTTCCTTGCAGCTGGGGGGGGCGGGGGAGCCAGGCCTTCACGGGTGGGTGAGGGCGGGCGGCCTGCGTTACTCACAGGTGACAGAGGACGTCATGCCTACTCCCCGCGTCTCCAGGTCCAAAGCCGAGTGTCCGCAGTTTCAACAACCCAATTCTGAGTTCAAAGTGCTGACTCCTGGGCACCTTGCAAGGTTCTGTTGTGGGGACCTGGCCTTTAGACACGGGGCCAGGCCTGGGCCAGGGAGTGAGGCCTCTCGAGAGCCCCTGGAACCACGGGGCCCGGGCTCCACGGGGCAGAAACGCACTTCTGCTGGGAGCCCACCCGTCTGCGGTGTTCGGTTCCAGTGGCCGCGCTCACAGCCCTGGGGTCAGACAGCAGCGCAGCCAGTGGTCCTGGGGAGTGTGTACAACCACATCCCTTTCCTTGACGAGCGTCTGTGCGCAAGGCATCCAGCCATCAACGTGCCGCCCGCCTTCAGAAGTGGAAGGGACAACCCTCTAGTCCCAAACATTGTCCTCCTCTAGGACCGGGCACTGCAAACCACCCAGCCGAAGGGCTTCTTCTGAACGACCGTCTTAATGTGGGAACTGGGAGTCTGCCTTCGACCACCTGAGGTCAAAGCGCCGAGCCCGCTCCGAGGGATGTGCTGCTGTGGGAACACGTGAGCCACAGGGGAGCCCTCTGCTACATAATAGCGGGGACACGGGCGTATGTTTCTGGAATGACAGGTGCTAACACCAGGCTCTGCGTGGGAAGATGTAATGTCGTGTGCGTGCAAGGTGAGTCGCAGGGATCCTGTGTTCATTATCTCCCTGTTATTTACTGGTTTTGTAACCTCCTGAGTGGAGACTATATCTGGGCAGATGGCTATTGAGCGGTGGCGATAGGACACTAATGTGATACTGATTTAACGCGGGTTTCTCAAAGGTTAACTCTCCATTGGCTTCTGCATAAACAGCACGAAACTGAACAAGATGCAAAACACCGGCTGAAAAGAATCCGATGTTCGATGCCTTAAATTCAGAGACTTTGGGAGACGTACGTGCCAACACCATTCTACGCATCTACACAGGCTCGGCGACCCGCCTCCTCTGCCCCCAGCAGGCTCCCTGGCGTCCCGTTTCCTGTCTCAGTGCAGACGTGGCAGGTTGTCCATCTTGTTACAATGAATCTAGAACGCGGGTATTCTGCATGTGACAACGGCCCACTGAGGAAACACGCCAAACCTCAACGTCCGCAGTCACCACACCAGGAGCTGAGGCCTGGCAAGTGCCGGAAAATGAGTGCTCATCACCGTCTCAGTTATCGCACAGCCAAACCTTGTGCCAAACTGTGAGACGCAGAGGGACCCTCCGGTGCGGCTTTGAGAGCCCAGGAGGTGCTGCACGGACCGTCACCCTGCAAAGCGGGGCCCCAGCCACACGCCGGGCTCTGAGCGAGGCCTCTGCCCAGGGGAGTGCCTTCCTGTCTGAGCAGGAGGACAGTTAGACATGAGGCAAGCTCATCGATCTTGCGCAGGATCCCGCAGAGAGCCACAGAGAGCCGAGAGCCTCACGTCTGCGTCTGCCCTTCCCAGTCACAGTTTTGAAAGTGTCTCGAGATGATAATTTAATTTCCTTAAAAGGCAACCCCTGGCTTCCTTCAGTCTTTCACTGATGATTGCATCTGAAGGAGTGGTGCTCAGATAGCCCATGACAACGCACCCAGCGTAGCTGTTTCTGAGAACATATTCTCCCTTAGCCTCCGTGGTACCTGTCAGTTGTACTGCATGGGGGTGAAGCCACATCTAAACAATGTTGATGAGGCAAGTTGTGAGGGCGAACATTGCCCGTGACCGGAAAGTCACCCCCTTAGTCCACTAAGGGAATTGAGTCAGACACTGGGATATACACGTATGATGGCACGTGTCTGCGTGTGTGCCTATGTTCATGGTCGGATCCACTCACCTGGCAAGGAGTTGAGCGGGAAGTAGGAGAAGCAGCGAGACCATGTTTTTTCTGCATGTTAAAATGAAACAGAGCAACATGGATGTTTACGAGGTTTATGGTGATCATTTTGCAATATAAGCAAATATAAAGTCATATGTAAATGCCAGAAACCAACATAATGCTATATGTCAACTAGAGGCCCGGGGCACAGCATTCATATATTCAGGGGGCCGGGGAGGCAGTCCCCTCAGCCTGGCCTGCGCCCTTTAGCAGTCTGGGAGCCCTCGGGGGATGTCTAACTGATGGCTTAAGCCCGCAGGGAGTAGCCTAAGCCAGCAGTCGGACATCCTTAGTGCTGCCACGGAGGTAGGAGAGGCTCCTGCCACCACTGTGCTTACCAGCCATCAGCCCAGCTTGTGGCTGAGTGGCACTCCCCCTGTGGGAGTGTACTGACCACAGGGGGCAGCTCCTGTGGTGAGCATCTGCCCTCTGGTGGTCAGTGCACATCATAGTGACCCGTTGTTCTGCCGTTCAGTCAATTTGCATATTAGCCCTTTATTATATAGGAGGATTGTATTTCACTAAAAAAGCAAGCAAGCAAGCAAAATAAACAAGAAATGATTCTGATAATTTCTATCCTGGAGATTATGTTTGGTAAAGCCGAGATGCACATTTAACTGCTAAGTATCTGAGGAACATTCCAGAAGCACCTGGGACCTGTTGAACAGAAGCCCCCAAATCAAATCTGCCTCCAGAGCCTGTTCTGCCCCTAGAGGTACCTTCATCTTCTGACTTGGACTTGCCTCTGGGCACCCAGTGTCCCCTGATGGACCAGGTGCCTCATGGGAACCAGACTGAGCTCCCCTCCAAGCAGGTGTTTTCCGAGGAAGAAACAGGACAGCCCTCAGAAACGCTTAGGACCAGCCAGTGCTCAGACAAGCCCATGAGAGACCCTGACACGCCTAGATCTTCAGGTTCTAAGCGAAATAGATGGAAACCAAGGGGCAAGGCACTAGGGAGATCTCCCCTCACCATCCTGCAGGATGACAACTCCCCTGGGACTCAGACACTACGACAGGGTAAGAGGCCTTCTGCCCTGAGTGAAAATGTTAGGAAACTGAAGGAAGAGGCCATTCTGGGAACTGGACGACTTCTGAGAACCAGAGGACAAGCGTGGGAGCAAGGTCAGGACCATGACAAGGAAAACCAGCACTTTGCCTTGGTGGAGAGCTAGGCCCCGGGTGACCCAGGGTCTTCTGAGTCCTCCCGCCCCTTCTTTCCCTGGGAGACTACAAAGACTCATTTTCTTTGACTCCTCCTAAACTACCAGCTCTGGAACTGATAGCTTTCTTGGGCTTTCGTTGTGTGTTATGTGCTTCTTGTATATTAAAGGAAGTGATTAAAAAAACAAAAAGAAAAAAAAAACAAGGACTGCAGAACACCGTCACCTGGAGTGCCGTCTAATGTGTAGGTGCTTGTTGGGAAAAGGGTGGGCCTGACAGGTGACTCCCCAAGGGGAACAGAGGAAACCCAGGAAACTGGGTAGAAGCTCCTGGTACTTGGGTTTTGATGGTGAAAGCAAAGGGGATGACCTCGGGCAGCAAAACGCTGGTGAAAACCCCCATCATGTCACAGAGCCACGGAGTGGCAGCAGAGTTGTCAGCACCCATGTGCCAGGAATGCACACAAGCAGCGTTCACAGCACAGCCGTGCGGAATCACACGGCAGGTGCTGGGTAGCAGGTCCAGCTGCCTGGGCCCACCTCCCCCCGCACCAGCTCCTGCAGTGAGCGGGCATGTCAGATGGGCCCTATCCCCAGCTCAGGGTGAAATGGAGGAAACTCCCACTAATGATTGAGCAAGTCTGGCCTGACCCGGGTGGGGTTCCTGGAGGCCCAATGCAAGCCCCCCGCTCCTGTTTCACACAACGCGGAGCCCACTCAGGGCGGGACAGGTGGGACATCATGGAAAGCATCCTCCATCCAAGGGAAACCTACAGCCATGTGGGCAGAAGACAGTGAGTAGTAAGGACGCACGACAGAACGAGGCTGGAGGGCAGTTGGAGGAGGGCTCCTCTGGGGACACAGGGCCTCAGGAGCATCTGTGGGCACTGCGGATTTCAGAAAGCCACAGCCACGTGACACCCTCAGACATGACCTAAGAAGGCCCTATGCTGACCTCCAGGCCCCGCACAAGCAGAAAAACCGTTGAGGGTGTGCTGTAAGGTAGCCCAACCAGGACCCCAGGGGAAGGAGGTAGAGACAGAGGGGCAGGTTTAGGGAAGCGTCAGGGGAGAGACAGGCAAACGGCTCCAAGCCCCATTACCTACGTACACAGAGGATGGAGGGATGTTACAAGACGAGGAGAAGAAGCGGCGCTGGGTGAGCTTTAAACCTTGAAACTGACACCGTGCCAGGGGAAGGGGAACGTGGCCACCGGGAAAACACGAGGGCCCTAAAATGAGGAAGAGTCCAGTTAGGAAGAGTCATGGGGAGACAAGAGCTTCCAGCATTTATAAATCCCGAGACAGACTCACAGGGAATTGATGTTTTCCTGCTGGAGAGAGCAAGTGAGCAGTTTTCTCCATCTGGGGACCCCTCCCCGAGGGGAGTTTGTAAACTCAGAGAATAAACTTCGACATTGTCGTTTAGCATCTTTTCGTCTATAAATTTTATTCTCCAAGCTTCATAGGACAAGAACCCGCAACAAGGATTCCATCTGCCATTCACGGATCAGCAGGAGCACCCAGGCCTTAGCCCACAGCACGGAGAGCACTGAGGTTGGTTGGCTCTTGCTTTGTTTGCTTTGTCTTTTGCTCTTGGTACCGAAGGAAATCTTGTCTTGACACTAGACTAGTTACACAAAAGGTCAGCTTCAACCATCAGGAAGAGGAAAACCCGGGAAGGGGGCGGACTGGACTCACCGAGTTACCACAGGACGCCCCGCTCAAAGCTACGTCCCCCAGTCACAGAGCACGCCACCCAGCAAGAAGAGACGGCCCGCAGGAGGAAGAACAGTAAGTGGACAGAAGCTGCCCTTGGAGCCCCGGCAGAGTGGAGTTACCAGACAAGGACTTCAAATAGACTCTTTCTAAACTTTTCTAAAAATGAAAGAAAACCATCGCCCAGCAACTACAGGAAACCATAGAAACAATGGCTGAACAACACGGACGTGTCAACACAGGTAGAAAGATTAGGAGTCAAACAGGAATCCCGGAGCTGCTGCGAACACTCCCTAGCTGAAAACTCACCCACAAAG
>PVJC01021969.1:0-27779 GCA_004026665.1 Murina feae | reverse complement strand
CCCAACGTCCCAGCAAGGCCGGCTGGACGCAGGTTTCCTATAATTGATGCTGTTCCGTTAAGGCGGCCTTTTACTAACGAAGCCTCTTCTCTGCCTCACCTCTCGGCTTCTATAATGAAACAATTGTTACACTTAATTGTTGCAAATGTGCGTTTTTGCTTCAGGCCAAAGGCTAAGGAGCCAGCAAGCAGGTAGTTTCCCTTTCGCTCCTGCTGCAACGGAGGCTGCCTAAACCTTTACTCAGGTCCGTGAGTGGAGCGGCAGCCACACCTCGCGGCTTCTATAATGAAACAATTGTTACACTTAATTGTTGCAAATGTGCGTTTTTGCTTCAGGCCAAAGGCTAAGGAGCCAGCGAGCAGGTAGTTTCGCTCTCCCTCCTGCTGCAAGGGACGCTGCTTAAATGTTTACTCAGGTCCGTGAGTGGCGCCGCCATGTTGGCTGGGCTAATTTGCATACAGCCATTCTGATTGGCTGTGGGCGTCCCGGAGAAACAGTTAATTTTACTATTCCGCTTTTATTAGTTTAGATTACCTGTCCTTCGAGGCTACTATCAAGGCTCTCCTCTGCACACCCAGAACACAGATGGGGCTGCAGTGGTCCAGCCTCCACCTTCGGTATCACAGAAACCTGCGTCATCTCTCAAAGCTCTCTTCACTACTTGTAAAACCTTTATTTCTGAGTCTTGGCTTTTGCATGTGTAAAACTTCCTACGTTTGCAGAATTGTGATGTGTGTTAAATCATATATTACTATAAAGGGACTAGTGCAGTCAGATTAGTTTATTGGAATAAGAACTTATTATATGTTCTTACATTGTTCCCTCTTCACCTTCTCCAAGAAATAGTTAAATTAATAGTCTTTTCTTTCCTGGGGAGTTTTGAAGGAGGGGAAAGCATGAGCTGCTTGGAGTCAGTGCTGTTCTTGTGTTTTTATGAAAGCCAGGGTCCACTGAAGAGACAGTAGACTATGGGCATCTTGAAGAGAAAATGAAGAGAAGAGAGGGTAGTTTTGAGGTTGGGGGGCGGTTATTTCTTAAATAGGGAGGAGGATGGAGGTCAGTGATCTGCCACCTGTATGATATTCTGTTCCTGTGCTCCACTCTGTACCTATACTCCACTCTGTACCTGTACTTCACCCTGCACCTGTGCTCCACTCTGCCCCTGTGCTTCACTCTTTACCTGTGCTCCACTCTGCACCTGTGCTCCACTCTGTACCTGTGCTCCACTCTGCACCTGTACTTCACCCTGTACCTGTGCTCCACTCTGCACCTGTGCTCCACTCTGTAGCAGCATTCCAGGGTATGCTCAGGTTGATGGGTTGTGGACTTAAGGTTTGGTAAACTCCATCACTTAGTATACTAAATATTTTACTAATTTATTTTTCTTACACATCCTTCCTCCTTTTAGAATATTAGCTCTGTGAAGGTAGGGGGTGTTCTATGTTTTGTTCCTTACTTGATCTCTAGTACTTAGAACAGTGTCCAGTACATAACAGGTGCTCAATAAGTATTTGTGAAATGAGAGGGAAACTTCATTGACTGGCTGCCTCCTACATGCCCCCTACTGGGGATCAAGTCTGCAACTTGGGCATGTGCCCTGACCAGGAATGAAACCATGACATGACCTGATGGTTCATATGTCTACATTCAACCTCAAAAAATTCAATATTTTTTTAAAAGAAAGAAAAAGGAATAGCAAAAAGAAAAATAGAATCTAAAAAATGAGTATAGTATAAGGGTTTTTTTTGAGATAACATTAAGCTTTCCAACATTCACACGATGGGGGTACAGGAAGGAGAAGAGAGGGAGTAAGGAATTGAAAAATATTTGAAAAATTAATGTAAGAACCTTCTCTACGCTGGAGAAGGAAATAGGCATAGAGATCCAGGAAGAGCAGAGAGTCCCAAACAAAATGAACCTAAAGAAGCCCACACTGAGACACATCATAATTAAAATGCTAAAGGTTAAATACAAAGATATTCTTAAAAGCAGTAAGAGAAAAACAGTTAGTTGCCTATAAGGGAGTTTCTATAAGTCTCTTAGGTGATTACTCAACAGAAATTTTTCAGGCCAGAAGAAACTGGCACAAAATATTGAAAGTGATAAAAAGCAAGGGCCTGTAACTAAGATTACTCTACCCAGTAAAACTATCATTTAGAATTGAGGGTGAGATGTTCAAAGTCACTGATCATCAGGTAGATGCAAATTAAAAGGGCAATGAGGTATCATTTCACACCTGTTAGAGTGGGTACCACCAACAAATCAACAAATGACAAGTGTTGGCAAGAATGTGGAGAAAAGGAACACTTGTGCACTGCTGGTGGGAATGCAGATTGGTGCAGCCATTATGGAAAACAGTATGGAGTTTTCTCAAAAAATTAAATATGGAACTTCCCTTTGACCCAGTGATCCCACTTCTAGCAACATATCCTAAGAAACCCAAAACACCAATCAGAAAGAATGTACGCACCCTTATGTTCATAGCAGCACAACTTACAATAGCTAAGATCTGAAACAGCTCAAATGCCCATCAGCAGATGAGTGGATTAAAAATCTGTGGTACATTTACACCATGGAATATTAATTAGCAATGCAAAAGAAGGATCTCTTACCTTTTGAGACAGCATGGAGGGACCTGAGAGTATTATGCTAAGTGAAATAAGCCAATCAGAGAAAGGCAAATATCACATGCTCTCACTCATACATGTAATCTAATAAAATAAACAGATGAACAAAATAGATTCAGAGACATAGATGAATAGAACAGAGAGAAGGTGGGGCAGGATGGGGGATGAGAAGTCATCAACCAAATAATTTTCAGGCATATATGCAAAACCCATGTACTCAGGCATAGGGTGGTGAAAGCCTGGGGCAGGGAGTGAGGGCAGGCTGGAAGAGGTCAGTGGGTGGGGGGAGAGTATGGGGGCATATGTAATACTTTCAACAATAAAGATTTAAAAGAATGGGGAAAAAATCTTCCTAGACAAGAAAATACTAAAGGAGTTCCTCACCATCAAATCAGTATTACAAGAAATGGTAAAGCGTCTTCTTTAAGAACAAAGAAGAAAAAAGATTAAAATATGAATAATAAAATGGCAATAAGTACAGATCTATCAACAATTACTTTAAATGAAATGGATTAAATGCACCAATAAAAAGACATAGAGTGGCTGAATGAATAAGAAAACAAGAACCTTACATATGCTGTCTATAAGTGACTCATTTCATATCAAAAGACACATAGACACTGAAAGTAAAGGAAAAGAAAAAAAAATTTCATGAAAATAAAATAAACCAAAAAAAAAGATGAGATAGAACTCCAGACCTATTAGAAGGCTATTATCAACAAAATAAGTAATAACAAGTGTTAGAGAGGTTGTAAAGAAAAAAGGAACTCTCATTCACCTCTGGTAGAAATGTAAACTAGTATAACCACTATGGGAAATAGTATGAAGGACCCTCAAGAAATTACAAATAATTACCATATGACCTAGCAGTCCCTCTTCTGGGTATCTATAAAAAAATTAAATATTTATTTGCAAAGATATATGCACCCCATGTTCATTGCAATGTTATTCATGGAGGGCAAGACATGGAAACAACTGAAGGGTCTTTCAATAGATGAATAAATAAAAAAGATGTGGTACATATATATAATGGGATACCTCTCAGCCATAAGAAATACTGATATTGCAACAACATGGATAGATCTTGAGAATATCATGCTAAGTGAAATAAGTCAGACAAAAAAAGTCATATGCCATTCACTCATATATGGGATATTAACCTGAAAGCAATAAATGAACAAACAAGGAAAACAAACACTTATTGACACAAACAACAGTTTGGTGGTTATCAGAAGGAAGGAGTCTGGAGAGGTAGTAAAGGGTAAAGGGGGTCAAATATATGGTCACTGAAGAAGATTTGACTTAGGGTGGTGGTCACACAAAGCATTCAGATGATGTATTAAAGGATACTTCAATTGTTTATAATTTTATTAACCAATGTCATTCCAATAAATTTAATTTTTTTAAAAAATATATTTTATTGATTTTTTACAGAGAAGAAGGGAGAGGGATAGAGAGTTAGAAACATCGATGAGAGAGAAACATCGATCAGCTGCCTCCTGCACACCCCACAATGGGGATGTGCCCGCAACCAAGGTACATGCCCTTGACTGGAATCGAACCTGGGACCCTTCAGTCCGCAGGCCGACGCTCTATTCACTGAGCCAAACCGGTCAGGGCCCAATAAATTTAATTTAAAAAAAATCTGGGCAACAATGCTTATACCAGACAAAATATACTTTAAAACAAAGTTTATAATAAGGATCAAAGAAAGACCTAGCAATTTCACTTCTGGGTATTTATCCAAAGACACCCAAATGCTAAACAAAAAAGACATAATATCAATATGTTAACTATAGCATTATTTACAACTAGGGGCCCAGTGCACAAATTCATGCACCTTGAAAGGAATTGTGGGCCTGAGGCTGTGGTGGGCACATGGGTGGGTCTCAGCCCATTCTCCATGCCCCCACCCAACTCCTCCCACTACAGCCCCCCATCCCATTTGCCAGCAACCCTGCTCCCATCCAATGACAACAAGGAACTACTGGGGCCTATGTCAGCAGTGGGTGTGAGCAGTGGCTGTTGCCCTGATTGGGAGCAAGGGGAAGTAAAGAAGCCCTCAGGGGTAATTGGGGCTGGCAGCACCTGCTGACAGCACCAAGCAATCAGGACCGGTGCTGGATGCTGGCAGCAGTTTTGAGCGGGGTCATCATTGGCAGCCGGTGTGAGAAGCAGCTGCCAGCCCCAATTGCCCCTCAGGAGCAAGGGGAGGTAGAGAAACCCTGAGGGGCAATCAGGGCTGGCAGCTGCCACTTGCACCCTCTGGTAGCACTGAATGATCAGGGCCAGTACCAGGCACCAGCAGTGGGTGTGAGCAGCAGCTTTAGTGTTGGCAGCAGGTGTGAGCACCCAGGGGTACCATGGCACATGGGAACAAAGAATTTTCAGTAACTACCAGAGGCTTGCCCTGATGACAGCAACTGGTGCCCCACCTTGGTCAGGTACTCCTGTTCACCTGTTCTACCATTCCACCACAGCCGGTGCCACCATGTTCTGCTTTCTGCCATCTACTGTCTATGCCCACCATGCTCTGAGTAGACCCCCTGATGATCAGTGCACGTCATAGTGACCAGTTGTTTGGTTGTTTGGTTGTTCCAACATTTGGTCTACTTGCATATTAGCGTTTTATATATATGTAGATAGTCAAGATATAGAAGCAAACTAAATGTCCATCAGTAGATGAACAGTGGAATGAAATATTACTAAGCCATAAAAAAGGATGAAATCTTGTCACTGCAACATGGATAGACTTATAGGGTATTGTGCTGAGTGAAATAAGTCAGACAGAAATACACAGATATTGTATGATTTTACTTATATATGGAATCTAAAGAACAAAATAAATAAACAAGCAGAACAAAATCACGCATAGATACAGAGAACATTTTGATAGTTTCGAGATGAGAAGGGAATTGAGAGAATGGGTAAAAAAGGTGAAGGGGTTAAGAAGTACAAATTGGCAGTTACAGAATAGTCATGGGGATGAAAAGTACAGCACAGGGAACATAGTCAATAATCCTATATAATAAAAGCCTAATATGCTAAGTGTCCGGTTGTCTGGTTGTCCAGTTGTCCATTCAACCAATCAAAGCATAATATACTAATGATATGTTAAGGCCACTCAACCACTCCCTATGACTGAGGGGGCAGTCGACTGGTCAACCAATTGCTATGATGTGCACTAACCACCAGGGGGCAGATGCTCCGACTGGTAGGTTGCTTGCTGCTGGGGTCCAGCCAATTAGGACTGAGCGAGATGGGTCAGACATGCCTTGGAGCCCTCCCTCAGGACCTCCCCAGCTGGCCAACCTCCTGTGTCCCTTCCCAGCCCCAATTGTGCACCAGTGGGGTCCCTAGGCCTGGTCCATGCCCTCTTACAATCTGGGACCCCTTGGGGGATGTTGGAAAGCCAGTTTTGGCCCAACGGCAGAATGACAGGTCACTGTGATGCGTACTGACCACCAAAGGGCAGTCACTCAATGTAGGAGCTGCCCCCAGGTGGTCAGTGCGGTCCCACAGAGGGAGTGCTGCTCAGCCAGAAGCCAAGCTCATGGCTGGCGAGCACAGCAAAGGTGACAGGAGCCTCTCCAGCTTCTGCAGCAGCAATAAGGATGTCTGACTGACAGCTTAGGCCTGCCTCCTGCAGGCAGTGGGCCTAAGCTGTCAGTTGGACAACCCCCAAGGCTCCTGGACTGCAAGAGGGCACAGGCCAGGCTGAGGGATCTTGCCCCCCACCACCACACCCGCCCCCCCCCCCCCAACAAGTGCACCGGGCCTCTAGTATTGCCAATAATATGCCTGGTGTCAGATGGGTACTAGATTTATCTGGGTGATCACTTCCTCAGTTACATAAATGTCAATTCACTGGTTTGTACACTTGAAACTAAATGATATTATATTTCAACTGTAATTGAAAATAAAAATAATATTTTTAAAAAGTACAAATGCAAGAAACAATGTACTTAGAAGGGAGTTACAAAATTCCTTTAGTGGATGATTCAAATCAAGAAACAGTTCTAATTGCAATGCCAACAATAGTCTACCCCTACCACTTCTTTCCAAAATAAAAATAAAACACCTTAAAAAGAAACATGAGCAGAATGTCAGAAGGAAATTAAACTCAAGAAACTGAAACAATAAAATCAAAAGCACAAGAACAGTTTCTGTATATTCTTCTAAAACCTTTCTCTGAGAATCTGTTTTGGACCTGCACTGAGCAGCAGTTGCCATGATGAATCAAACACAGCCCCTGGCACAGAAAAGTCCACGGTCTGATCATTTCAGTTTAAGATGCTTGCACCTGTCTTAAAGACCTTTTGCCATCATCCAGCTTCCCATTTTAGCTCTACTGACTTTCTTCTCTTTCTGCCAAATTTTATATACGATTTTATGTACAAGTCAATTTTATATATGATTAGACTCAGAGTCTAATTGGGGTGACTGAGAAAAGCAGCTCACTGGCCTGGCAGGCAATTCAGTGACTGACAGAAAGAGGTATTTCCTAGCCCAGGCACTGCAGCGGAACTTCTTCCCACCCCCAGCTTGGTGTGAGGTGTTCCCTGCCCATGGAGGCAGAATTAGGCTTTTAGACAGGACAGTCAGCCTCCCAATCCTAAACTTTTCTCATTATACAGTGCTGTCTCCAGAAATGACCCTAGGAATTAATAGCTTATAGCTTATAATCTAATAAGGAGAAGAAAAGAAATAAAAAATTGCTTTTTTTTGGCTGCCACATAATGAAATGCCACAAGCTGGGTAACTTATTTATTCTCACAGATCTGGAGTCTAGAAATGGGGAGTCAAGGGCCAGACAGGGCCATGTGTCCTTCAGAAACTCTAGAGAAGAATCCTCCCTTGCCTCTTCTAGCTGCTGGTAGCTACCAGCAGTCCTTAAAGTTTCTGGTTTATGACAGCATTACTCCAATCAAGACTTTGTTGGTCACCTGGCATATTCACCGAGTGCCTCTGCTTCCCTGTGTATTCACATGGCTTTCTTATAAGGACAGCAGTCATTGAATTTATGACTCACTTTAATCCAATATGATCTCATCTCAACTTGGTTATGTTTGCAACAGTCCCATTTTCATTCAAATAAGGTCATATTCACAGGTATTAGGGGTTTGGACTTCAATATATATTTGGGGAGGATATAACTCAACCCCAAATACATACCTATATAGCAGGAAGGAGAAACACTCTGGAATTCATTGGCCATTTATAGATTCATTGCCTATTGTGCTCTACTTAACATCCAAGGGCATCCTTATGAAAAAGTAAGGCTACAATAAATGAATGTGTACCTGACTGACACCTGAGGCTGCTCAGCTGGCTTTGGATATGCCTGTCCAGTGGGTGGCCTGGACCATGCAGAGGAGCTGGACATAGGGAAAGGATCCGCCAACCTAAAACATACCCAGTCCAACACCTCATCTTGGAATAGGTAACCAAGGACCATGGAGGAGAAACAACACATCTAAGATTTCATCATTCACTGGCCATGACAGCCCCAAATAGCCAAGATCGAGAAGCTGGTCTGACAAAGAAATACTTCAGAAGCTTTAAAAATTTAAGTTGAATTAAAATTAAATTCAAAATGTGCAAATCTTTTGACCCAGCAATTCTACTCTTAGGAAATTGGCCTAATGAAATGGTTAAGATTTAGCTACAAGGATATTTATCAGAGTGTTAATAATAATGGCAATATAAATAGTTACCAAAAACTAAACATTTACTTTACATCAGACATTGTACTTGGTGCTTTGCATACATTCTCACTTAATCCTCAAAAAAAAAACAACCCTTTTATTTCTTTTAACATAAAAAACTAAGACTTAGAGAGGTTAATTTAGTTTCCCAAGAATACACAGCCACTAACATAAAGAGCACGGATAGTAATTCACATTTCTTTGATTCCAAAGCCCAGGCTCTTATGCTAATTTGCATAAAATCATCAAGTCATCCTCAGGGGCCTCAAATAGAAATGCCAATGACTGGGAATCAGTTAAAAATGTTAAGATGCATCCTTACGATGAAATGCCATTACATGTGGTACTATCAATGAATATCTAGTGATAATTGTAAGAAAAAGATACATTACACAACATTGCTTCCTGTGTGATTATTTGGGTATATGTAGTGTTTAGGGTAGATAAATAAATATAACACATTAACCCTCATTATCCAGGTGGCAAGAATAAGTGTGACTTCTACTTTCAATTTCCTATATTTATAATGTTTATGCAATGAATAATAAAATAATTTAATATCAGGGACAAAAAGGTGTTTTGTTTGCAAAACAAAGAGACTTCCAGCAGCAAGGAGAGAGAGCCCTGGCTAAAGGGGTATTTCTCAGGAGGCACCTTCAGCTTGAGCTTGTGCTTCAGCACAGCCTCTTTATCTTCACACAAAGCCTGTGTGCCTGCCTGGCACATGGAAAACTGCCTCTGTTCACCAGTGAAAATGGCTCGTTTCTCTGGACTTAGCAGAGGCGTGTGGATAGTAAAGGTTGCTGGGCACCTGAGAATCAGAGGGATTTCAGGACACACTGCCCCTGTCCTGTGGCCAGAGGGATCTAATAATATCCTGCCATTTCTTTTTCTTCTTTCTCCCACAGATGCAGCAGGTAAAGCTTCTAATTGAATTCCATCTTGATTTCATTAAATATTCATAAAAGCCAATTAGAAGAGGGGAGGAAGAGGCCATGAGGCAATCCCTTCTGTCTTCCTGTCAGAGGCCGGCTGGCTTACCGTCAGGCATGGGCTGGCCGCCAGTGGTCAATATGCCACGACTCTTGCCCTCTCCTCCAGGGTCACTTCTCACCATCTCAGCAGGCGACTCAGGGCAGTTGGGCAGGGGAGCAGGGGCCAGGCAAGGAGACACAGCCTCAGTTCTGACAGCAAGGTGCTTAGTGTGTGGAATGCGAAATGCAAGTGCTGGAAGCATCCTCAATCACCCTGGAATGGAAAGCTTTCCCTAATGAGCAATGACGGCGGGAGGGAGCTGATTGCACTGAGGAAGAACTGCTTAAAATGCATAATCAATCAGGCAAGTTGATTTTAACCTTTTGTAACTAAGCCATCCTGTTCCAGCTGCCATTACTGGCCAACTGGAGCTCATAGCTGCCCACCTCCCCCTCACCCAGCTGGGACAGAAGGTGCAAGTAGAGGTCCAAAGAGAGAGATCTAGAGATGTGGGCATGTCAGAAAGATGGAAGGCAAGGAGAGGAGAGAGCCTGTAGATCCTGACCCTTGAGTTTTACAGGTGGGGGGACAAAGGTCGGAGAGAATAAGACCTGGCAATGTCACATGTCCACGGCATCACAATCACTGCATTAGCTGAGGAATGCTGTGAAAGGATATGCACCAAGAGCCCCAGCTCTAGGTTTGGGAAGCTTTGCTGTTGGGAGCTGTGTGATATTGCAGCAAAGTATTTGTACTATTTTTAGACTGTAGATTCCATGTTAAATAACAGTGGTTCTGTCTTCCTCCCTACTACACAGGGTTCTTGTGAGAGGCAAATAATAGAAAGAAGATAGAAAGTGCTTTGAAATGATAATGCGTCCTATTATTATTATTACACCTATCCATTTTCTGGCCCCAAGTTCTCTCCTTTCCAAACCACTTTCCACACTGGTGTTGGCAAAATCCTTTTAAAACCTGAATCTGACCTTGCCATTTTTCTCTTTAACTCTTTCCACTTTGTCCTTTGGATAAAGTCTAAGCACTAAGCAAGGCATTTAGGATCCTCTATAATTTCAGGTACTTGCCTCCTCTTCTGAGCTCCAGTTTCCTGATTCATAAAACATGAAAACTAATACCTACTTCAGAAGGCTGTTGTGATCATTAGAATTCACATCTGTAAAGTGACCTGGAATATTACCTTATTAAGTTTTAGTGACAACCCTAGAAGATAGGTGGAGAAGGGTAATTTTAACTCTAATTTGAGCAATGACACATGAGAAGCCCAGAGAGGTAAAGATACTTGATTATTGCCACACAGCTAGAACGCAGAGCTGAGATTTCATTCTTGGACTTTTGACTCCTAAGGTGGGGATGGAGGGTGGGAAAGAAGGAGCAGGCATGGGGCTGCCCTAGGCTGCCAGCGTGGAATGATTATTTTCTGATAGTAAGCACTTTGCCAATCCCCAATGGTACATAATACAGTTTAATTTTATACCGTGATTACAAAGCCTTAGGTCACAGGGTTAGCAGAATTCTCTTGCCTCATTTCAAACTAGTGGAAAATGAAATGAAGCAAATAATGCTTCATTATGCTAAACAATTGGTTGGCTAAAACAGAAAGATGAAATTCCCAAACAATAATTTAATAGTATGTTGTTGTTGTTGTTTATTGCTCAGCATCTCCTCTGGGTGCCATTTCAAGTGCACAAAGAGAAATTAAGTGACATGCTTGTGCAAGAACTGTTGCAAATGAATGTATCATGCCAAGACACTGAGTTCCACACAGGTGGCTTGGTGATCCCCCAGCAGAGAGTCAGGAAATCCGGATCTGGTCTCCCTTGGCTCAACCTCATCTTTTCTGGTCTCCTTGTCCATCAATCAAGTTTGCTCCAAGTCCCAGATCCACCGTGATATGTAGCAAAGGGTGAACATTCCAAAAATTCAATCTTTTCATTCATTCATTCATTCATTCATTTGACTAATATTTATTGAGCACCTACTATGTACCAAGCTTTTTGTTAGGCAGAGTATAAAGATAGACAGACACAGAGTCTGCCCTCATAGCACTTACAGTCTACAGACATTTAAAAGTAATCACATACTATATTCACACAGATGATTTTACCCTTTAATAAGTGCCATGAAAAAAATATTGGGAACTATGAAATATTTAACAGGAAAATCTAATGTAGGGGAGGAATGAATGGGTGAATTCTAAAAGTTATAGAGTACAATTTTATTTTCTAACATGATTACAAGGCCTTAAGTAATAGAACTAGCCAACTACTCTTGCCTCATTTCGAACTAGTGGAAAATAAAAATGAAACAGTGCTTCAGTTTTACTAAATAGTAGCTTGAATAATAAGGAAGATGAAATTCCCAAATAATAATTTAATAGGGTTTTTGTTTTGTTTTACTTAGTTTTGTTTTTATTTTTTGTTTGTTTGTTTTTCTCAGCTTCTCCTCTGGCCCCATTTCCATGAGGAAGAGACATTAGAGTTAAGAAGGCAGAAGGAATGTAAGTGAAGTGGGGTTAGAGTGCCTCTGTCTGAAAGGGTAACATTTATCTAGGCTCTGATGTATAATGGAACAAAGGCATATTCATGGAACTGAAAGAGACCCAAGGGCCTGGAGTGCAGAAATGGGGACCAATAAGGTTGAGACTGGAGAGGAGGGTGGAGTCTAGACCTCAAATATTTCTGGGCCAGGAAATATAATTTGGAAAGCAAGTTATCCTAAGCATCAGGAAAGCCACTGAAGAGTTTGATAGGAGGATGGACATGATTGGATTTGTACTGCAAAAACTCACTAAATCCCAGCAGGCTTTATTATATAAAATGACATACTAATTCTGAAATGTGTATGGAAATGCAAAGGACCTATAACAGCCAAAATAAATTTGAAAAAGAACAAAGTTGAAGTATTAACACTCCCTGATTTCAAGACTTATTATAAATCTATGGCAATCAAGACAGTGTGTTTTTGGCATAATTAGATTCATGAAATAGAATAGAGTTCAGAAATAGACCCACACATATATAGACAACTAATTTTCAACAAAGATATGAAGGCAATTTGTGGAGAAAGAACAATCTTTTCAACAAATGGAGCTGAGAAAACTGGTTATCCATAAGGAAAAAAAGGACTTTGATCCATACATAGTTTTCATCACATATGAAAACTAACTCAAAATGGCCCATAGACCTAAATGTCAAACCTAAAACTTTAAAAATCTAGAAAGAAACATAATAAAATCATCATAACCTTGGATTAGTCAAAGATTTCTTATATACAATAAGAAGACATGGTACATAAAAGAGTAAAATGATAAATAGAACATAATGAGAATTTAAAATCATCTGCTCATTTAAAAAACTGTTAAGAGAATTAAGACTGAGAGAAAACACTTGCAGATAATATATCTGATAAAGGACTTGAATCCCAAATATGTATATAAAGAACTCTCAAAATTCAATAATAAGAAAACAAGCAATCCAACAAAAAAGGGGCAAAGGATCTGAGCAGACAGCTCATCAAAGGATACAAACAGATGTCAAATAAGCACATGAAAAAAATGCTCAATTCAATAGTCATTCAGGAAATAAAGATTAAAACTATAATGAGACACCACCGAACATCTATTAAAATGACTAAAATTAAAAATTCTGCCCATCCCAAGTATTGGGAGGAACATAGGACCTGGAACTTTTATACTCTGCTGGTGGGAATATAAAAAAGATATAGCCACTTTTGAAATAAGTTCAGTAGTATCTTAAAAACCATTCTGCAAGAAAAATTAAAGCATATGCCCATGTAAAGAATTGTAAATAAATATTCAAAGTAGCTTTATTTGTAAAAGCCAAAATCTGAAATCAATTCAAATGTGCACCAACAGATGAATGGATAAACAAATTGTGGTATATCTATTCAATGGAATACCACTCAGCAATAAAAAGGAATAAACCGTTGATAACACACAGTAATGTGGTTGAATCTCTAAATAGTTATGCAGAATAAAAGAAGCCTGACAAATAGTGCAAAGACTGTATGACTATTTTTATGAAATTCTAGGGAAAGACTGTATAGTTCTGTTTATATAAACTTTAGAAAATGCTAACTAATCTATAGTGACTCAGAGATCAGTGGCTATCTGGGGGTGATTGAAATGGGTGGAAAGTGAGAGATTATAAAGGACACAGGGAACTTTTGGAGATGGTTCATTATTCATTATCTTGATTGTAGTGATAGTTTCAAGGGTATATACAGGTGCCAAAACTTGTCAAATTGTACACCTCAAACATGTGTAGTTCATGCATGTCAATTATACCTCAAAATTATTTAAGAAAAACAAATAAGACTAATTGCAATGAGGAAAATGGATAGGGACTGCATGGTGGTGGTAAAGCAGAAGCAAGAAAGGATTTAGAGAGAACAGTTAGAAGGCTATTAGAGAATCCTGGAAGACAATGGTGACAGTTCAGAAGAGAGTGAAAACAGTGGAGATGGTGAGAAGTAGAAGGATCCAAAGGATTCAGGAGTTAGAATACAAAGGACTCGTGATGGACTGGATAGAGAGGATTAGAATGAGGGGGAGTGGGGGGCTAGAGGACATCTGGCATTTGGACCTCAAGATCTGTGGCATTTAGTGAGACATAATCATCACTCAGGGAATACTGAAGGAAGGGCTCATTTCTCTCTCACCTCTATTTCCTGCTCCTCTCCCACTTCCCTGGGTCAGACCTTATCATCTTTTGCCTACATTGGTGCAACAGCTTCTCTAACCTCCCCATATCCAGACTTGCCATCTCCAGGGGATTTTTCACATCAGAGACCAAAGTGATCTTCCTAAAAGGCATATCTTATCATTTCATTTTATGGCTAAATTCCTTTCCATGGCTCTCCATGGCCCTCAGGATAAAGTCCAAGATTCTTAGTCTGGCATGTGTCAGGCCTTCCCCGACGTGGTCCTCTCATTTTCTGCAGCCACCTTGTCCCCCTGCCGTACTTGGCTCCACACATACTGAATTGCTTGTACTTCTTGAGTGTTTCCTCCTTTTCCCACTGTATATAAGTTGGCCACTTTGCTTTGAAATCACTTTGTGTTTTGGTGACTCCTAGATGCTCTGTCAGCATTTCATGCTTCCTTCTGTCAGGGGATCTGTTTCCCTGGATGGTATTTACCTGAGGTCTGGTTTGGTTCCCATTTTGAGGCCCTTTCTCTTGCACCTCCATAGAGGTCTCCTTTCATCTTCCTTTTAAAGGATCTGCTTGCTCCTTCTGGAGCCCTTTTAGGAGTCAGTACTTTTCTGCACCTAGTGCGTACCAGGCACATAGTAGGTATCTCAGCTTTAGGCCTCAGGCTTTGTTTCCTGCGAGCCAATTGCTGGTGCTGACCAGCTGTTCTCGCTGACTTGGCCTAACTCCAAGTCCCTGGGCTCTGCCACTCCATTGGAAGCTCCCTACTTCATATTGTAGATTAATGGCTCAGCCTAACCAGAGATTTTCACTCGCTTTGGACATCAGGTGGTGGCTCCCCTGGTGTCACCAGGGCAGGGTCTGTCACTCAGCATTTGTCCCACCTCTAGAGGCATGTCCTGGACGCTCCTTGCCTTTCAAGCCTCAGCTAGTGCTACATTCCCTCCTTCCTCACACACTTTCTTGAGCATCTATGGAGTCTCAGACATGTGCTTGACAATGGGAAGATGAAGACAGATGAGATACAGTCACTGACTTCTTGGAGCTCTAGATGTGACACTGAATAAGTTATTCCCATACTCTGATTTCCATCAGCAAAATAATATCTAAGGTTCCTTTTCCTCTATAATTTCATGCTTCTGAGATTAAATGGGAGCTGAGTGACAGGAAGGTGAGTGAACTGTAGATGAGAAAAAAATAAACCCTTGAAAGAAAATATGTAGCATTCATAAAATAGTCTAAATTATTGCTGGGCTAATTAAGTTCTCTATGGAGAAGGCAACTATGGTTGTGTTGAAACACGCATGCCCATGGGTTGCTGTCATTGTTCAAAGTGTAGTGTTTATCTTTAGAGCTTCGTGCATCATGATGTGAGTAGCATGTCAAATGTTTGACAGTGTAAGTGAGGCAATTTCTGATATGCATGGTCTTTATCTTCATGAAGCAATTTAGTGTAAAGATTAAGAGTAATTTGGGGGGAACATTTGAGATCTTGTTCCCTAGCACATGCTGTCTGTTTGGCTCAAATAAACTCATAAAATTATCTACAGGTAAAAAAAAAAGAATAATCTTGGGTCTGTTTTCCTATACTCAAATACTAGTTGAACCAATTCCTGGTTGTGTAAACTTGGGACAATTCACTTCCTTTTTGTGCCTCTTTTTGGACATATGTAAAAAAGGATATAATAAAAAATCTGCCTCTGTTTGTTCATCTGTAAAATGGGGATATAATAAAACCTAGTTCAAAGAGTAATAGTGAGGATTAAGTTAATAAATGTACAGCTCTTAAAAAAGTGTTTGGCATGAGGTAAGGGCTCAATGAATGTTAGTAATAATTATTATTATCCTCAAACACCTAGGACGAGTTCTGATTTCCCAAGAAGAAATGTGACATTACCAAGATATAAAAGCTTTAAGAATTATTTTCAAGCCTAAAATTGATGTGCTGTTCCATTGGCTCAAGCTTCTCAACCTACTGTTATGAGGTGGGTAACTGTACCTAGCCTGCAGTTATAAGGCACATGACTCTCAATAATAAATATGATCACATTCCTTGCAGAATCTTCTATTTCAAAATTATAATTATAATCCAATGGCTTAATTTAATTAGACTCTTCATTCTACCCAAAGGGCTGATGCAGAAGAGAATAGACAATCATGAGCCTAGGCAACTAACAAAGAATCTGATAGAATCACAAATTGTGAGTTATTCATTTGCTACAAAGCCTTGTCTTTTTCAAGTGTTCTCAACCTTCAGCATCTTGCATTCTACCAGCCACTCTATCAAAGACACTTAGAGCAAGAGGAAAGCAAAACATACACTGTATCCAAAAAGTCCATATCTGCCTTAATCAGTTTGGCTCAGTGGATAGAGCATCGGCCTGTGGACTCAAGGGTCCCAGGTTCGATTCCAGTCAAGGGCATGTACCTTGGTTGTGGGCACATACCCAGTGGGGAGTGTGCAGGAGGCAGCTGATCGATGTTTCTCTCTCATCGATGTTTCTAACTCTCTATCTCTTTCCCTTCCTCTCTGTAAAAAATCAATAAAATATATTTTTAAAAAAAGACCATGCTTGGGAAAAATAAACTAAAAAAAAAAAGTCCATATCTGTGCTTGCAGTCTTTCTATTTCTACATTTACCACTTATGATAAAAATTTAGAGACATAAATACTGCAATAATGTTTGGTAACACATTTACTGCAATGTCCTTAAAACATAGACAACCAAAGCAATCTAATCTAATAAAAGAGTAATATGCAAATTGGTGTCACTCCACTACACCTAAGCCAGGCCCACCAGCCGATTGCCATGCCCATCATCCAATCAGAGTGACGATATGCAAATTAACCCAGCCAAGATGGTGGCCTACAGCCATAGAGCTGGAACAAGCAGGAGGCTTGCCCCTGTGATGGAGGAAGCTAAGGTTCCCTCCTGCCTTGGCCGGCTGTGGCCTCTGCTCAAGGCAACAAAGTTTCAATTACAGAAGGTAAATAAATGCCAAATACCTGCTTCCAGCTGGCTTGTGCTCAAGGAAGCACTGGGAGCCTGGGTTGTCAGGGGCAACCTGACCTGGGCTCCAGTTAAAGCAACAAAGTTTCAATTATAGAAGATAAATAAATCCCAAATACCTGCTTCCAGCCAGCCTCACTACAAACAGCCATCAGCCACTCACCCAGGCTGGCAAGTATCCCAGTGGGACCCCCACCCTGATCTGAGACACCCTTTAGAGCAAACCAGCTGGCCCCCACCCTTGCACCAGGCCTCTATCCTATATAATAAAAGGGTAATATGCAAATTGATCCTAACAGCAGAACCAATGGAAATGACTGGTCACTATGACATACAGGAACTGCCCCTGGTGGTCAGTGCACTCCCATAGGAGGAGTTCTGCTCAGTCACAAGCCAGGCTGCTGGCTGCCAGTACAGAGGTGGTTGTGGGAGCTTCTCCTGCCTCCTCAGCAGCGCTAAGGATGTCTGACTGCAGCTTAGGCCTGCTCCCCGCTGGCAAATAGACATCCCCCAAGGGCCCTCAGGCTGCCAGATGGATGTCTGACAGCCAGCTTAGGCCCAATCACCCAGGAAGTGGGCCTAAGTCAGCAGGTAGACATCTCCCAAGGGGTCCCAGATTGCAAGAGGTCACAGGCCAGGCTTGGCTGAGGGACCCCTTCCCTCCCCCCACTGAGTGCACAAATTTTTGTGCACCAGGCCTCTAGTGTAAAAATAATTGAGAATAAACACTAATTTGACTGCAACTAAAAACACAGATATAATACACAACAAAGAATTATATGATATGGAATCAATGTATCTAACATAGATGTTTCTGGAATTGAGGAAAATACAGCAGCTATCACTTATTAAGAACTTGTTCTTAACATTTTACATGGATTTTATCTTCTCAATAACCCGCAGAAGTATTAGTATTACCCCCTTTTTACAGATGAGAAAACTAAGCATAGAATGATTAGGTAATGTGTCCAAGTTCTGATTCCAGTGCCTATGTGCAAAGTTCAGGCCCACCTAATATCTTTGTCCCCACAGATGATGGACGTACCCCTTGTCAAGATCAGTTGTTCTAAATATCACCCCAAAATCAAACATGGCCCTCCATTCCTCACTCTATGATGGCATTTACTACTGCTTGTCCGTTCATTCAAGAAATACCGACCGACCACTTGCTCCCTATTAGTCACTGTCATAGGCCCCAGGGAGACAAAAGTGAATAAAACTGGTAAGACCCCTGCTCTCACAGGGTTGTAGTTTTAATTGAGGAAAACAGAGAGTAACTAACATAAGTAAAATATATGTATGTTAAGGTAGTCATAAGTGTGTTGGGGGGAAATCAGTAGGAAGGAAAAAGAATAAGTATTTAGAGATTAACTTAAAATTTTGGATAGACTAGCCAGGCAAGGTCTCATTGGGAAGGTGATGTTAGATTAAAAACCTAAAGGAAAAGAGGGAACCATGGAAATAATAGGTATGTTAATATCCAATAAAGAATAAACTTTATCTTTCTGTTTGTGTAGAAACAAATGAAGCATATTATTTTACCTAGAAAATCAAAGCCTTTGAGCCTGGGGAGAGATAAATCACGTTCAGATTTGGACTGTGTGGCAGGCATCATGCTAGACACTGTGAAGGACACGGAGACAAAAGGCAGAGTCCCTCCCTCATCAAGTTTGGGTTGCCAGGGAGAAAAGCAGGTGAGAGGTGGCTATATTGCTTTCAAAGGAGGAATAAACTGTTCTTGGAGGGGATGAAGAGGGATTGGGGTGAGGGAGGAAGGCCTCATCTGTAGCTGAGATGGGACCACAGGTTGGAGAAACAAATGAAATGGCATTGACAGAGGAACAGAGGTAGGGAACAGAGGAAGCTGGTGATGACATTGCTCGCAGATGGTGCCAAGGGAAGGGGTTGGCTGGCAGGGAGGAGAGGCCTTGCTAGAACATATTTGTGAGGAAGGTAAGGGGAGGTAAAATTTTATCCAATTTGGTTATTTCTTCTCATGAAAACAAAGAAATCAAATGATTTGGATTAACTGGCTTATGTGATTAGGCAGCTAAATACAATATAAAATCATTTTAAATCCGTAGAGGAATGATGTGAACTATAAGTAAGTAGATGAGTACATTCTGCCCCAGATGAGTGAAGAAGACAAGCCTCCTTTGTGGCCACAGAACCATCTACCATCTACCATCTGCATGTTGGAGCTGAGTCACATCAGCTGTGAATGCCTTCAGGCAATGAGGGCATGGTCCTGAGGTCAAATGACCTAAATGTGTGATTCTGGGATGCCCTTTCACCTGCCTGCACTCCACTTCCCTAGTTGGTCTGTGTGGGTGATCTGTGTGTAAATTCAGTACAGTCTTGCCCGTGGAAGCATGAGGTAAACTCTGAAGCACTCGGGTTTTACCGTCCACGCTCATCCTCACTGCCCATGTGCAACTGTGCTTTTCTTTATCAGATTTTAGAGAGAAAGAGAGAGAGAGAGAGAGAAGGGGATGTTGTATTTTGCTGTACCGCTTTGGGAAAAATCTCAGAACCTTTGTTCCTCATCTATAAGATGAGGCCCATAATATCACATAGGTTGTGATAAGGTCTGAGTAAAATAATACAGCTGGAAGACTATGGTGCTCAGTAAATGAATATGCTGTCTGTTTACTTTTGGTGGGGGGCTGATAGAAAAGCTCCAAAAGACCATGTATTTCCCTCAAAAGCAGAGAAGTGGGTACAGTTAAGGTTTCCTTAAACTAGAGGTCGCCAACCTTTCGGACCTCATGGACCACCAGTTGTCAACCGCGTTCCATTCTGGAGCAAGCCAAGGAGCAATGGCCTGCTGGTAAGACATGCTGTAGGTTTACACCAGGCAGCCTGGAGGAATCCATACAGTTCCTCATTTTCTAGCAACAAGGTCTTCATCCTAAACATAAATGAACCTCATCTGCAACCTTCTAGAGCTGTGAACCCATCCAGGTCAGCTCAAATAACTTTAACTGGGGAGCTACTATGTTCCAATCACAATGTAGGTGAAAAGATCCAGGCAAAGTTAAAATCCAGAGGGGTTCATGATACAGCTGCAGTGTGGTAAATGCAGGGCTATGGGGATCCAGGAAAGAGTCTCATAATTAGTGCCCAAGGAATCTCAGATGAGATTTTATAAGAGTTGAAACCAGTGCTGAGTCTTTTGCATATGAGCTTGCCAGGTTAAGACAAGGAGGATAAAGAGAACTGCCAAAACAGAAGTATAGAGCATCAACAGAGCTCTGTGTGTGTGTGTGTGTGCGTGTGTGTGCAGTGAATATCTTCAGAAAGCAAGGCTATGAAAAGAAATTGACTTCTAAAATTATTCTGTGAAACTTTCATGCTACTTCCTCTCCCCCTCCCTCCAAAGTCTGTGCAGGCCCCTCTAGGAGCTACACCTGTTATGACTGTTCTTTTGGGGAAAGGGAGTTACTTGGTGCTGACCTTGGAGAGAACAGCCCTCCACCATATTGTGACTCATCCCTCCAGGCCCCAGCTGACATCCTGTGGTTATGCCAAATTCCAATCACTTCATAATGGGTCAACTAACCCTCACAGGGTCACCCCAATTTATGGGCTGGCAAACTTTGAGCTCAGGCATCTAAAGTAGTTAAGAAAGTCAACTCTGGAGAAAAGACTCAACCAAGATAGGATTTCCTTTTTCTCTCCTTCCTGCTATCTTATAACAAGGCCCTAATGTCATAGGCAAGTTGTGGATCTCCCTGACAACAAAATAGATTCCCTATAGGGTATATTATGGCTGTATTGCAATGGCACCTTCAAGTACACACATGTCTTGTATATTCTAAATTGTCCAAAGGTTTATGGGGAATAACAATATTTTAGTATACTGAGCATTAGCGATGTGCCAGGAAGTGAGCTAGTGCCTCTATTTATGTTATATCATTTTATTCTCACATCACCCTATGAATTATAAGTATTTTTCATTGTACAGTGAAGAAAACTGAAGCTCAGAGAGGTTAGATAATTTTCCCATTCTACAGCTAGAAAAGGGAGTAGTTGAAAATTGAAACTACCTCAGGGTCTGTTACTCCAGAGCCGGTCCTCCCTCGGAGTGCTAATCTTCCCATACATGCTAGTTTCCAGACCATCTAGCAAATGCCAAAACTTTGTTAGTATATATCATACCCTTTCTTTTGTTCATATATAGGTCAAGCTAAACATAAAAGACCCTTACCCTGCCTTGTTTTTGCAGGACTATTTTTGCATCTACTCTGAAACCACTGTGCTTTTGCTTTGTCCAGTTAGCTTATAAATGATGCTTGACTTTTTCATGCAGTCATAGTGCTTGCTGTGCCTGCCTCTTGCCAATCCTCCCAAAGCCTTTACATTGTAGGCTACTAAATAAAAGAGCTATGTGTATTTGACTATGCCAAAAGTGAGTAAATAGGGTCGAATAAAAACTGGAGCATTTAGACTGTGGGGGATATGTGCTATTTTGAGTACATGTGCCTGACTACACAGTAGGTAACATGATATAAGAAATGCCATGATGATCATGGTGTTTATCTCTGTTTTCATCTCAGGACCCAATAAGGAATTTGCTCTTCCTGTTGAAAGAATCAAAGGCAAATTCTCCTTCCATATCCACCTCACAGTGGCAGCAGAAGTCAGTCATTTGCTGCAGCCTGCTCAGGGTAGTCACAGAGGATGCAGGCCTCCCAAACACATACAGTGAGAAAGCAAATCCATCAAAAAGATGCATAGGCAATGGGAATTTTGTAGAATATATTGAAGAAATGCAAAATGTGCTCAGGAACGCTATTATTGAAGACTGCAAATGAAGTAAATGTGGAGTAAACAATTAAGCAGGGACTAAAATTTTACCTCAAATAATAAGACTCCTATTACTAGGAACTGAAATTTCAATACCAACTTTCTAGGGGCAAAAACAGCCAACACATGAAAGACAGGAAGAGAGTAAGGCTTATGCAGCAGAAGAACGCAGCAGAAGAACAGAACCTCTGGAATGCACACCATTCTTCAGCTACAAGCAGCCAATTATAATGGACTTCTAACTGAGACAGAATTGAAGGCATATACCAGAACTCTACTAAATGCCTTGGGATACTTTCATGTTTATGTTTCAGTGTCCTCTGTGGTTATCAGTATACATTTTTCATTCCATGGAGAATGTTCATTCTAAGTCATCTTGCTTTTCCATAAACCTTGATTTTGATACTCTCTCCTAGTGTTGTGACAAACGTTTGAACTTCACCAACCCTATCTGACTATTGCATTAAGAAAGACAGCCAAAAATAGTCAACTCACAAACAAATATAGGAATCTCACAAACAAATTATGGGGTGACAGAAGCAAGAGAAAAAGTGACTGTTCTGACAGGCTTTTGTCCCTTCAGTGAACTACCCAGGGGTGCCTGGCCATTGGATTCCGTGTGGAGGCATTCCTATGAAAATGACCTTCAGGAGAAGAGAGGAGGCCATGGTAATGGCTGCTTGCCATTAAAGCATTTTTGCCAAATGGACTTGTCCACATGGCAGTTCCTTTCTGCTGTGGGTTATTTATATCCCTTCCAATCTTCACTACCAAGACTAATGGATACCACATCAGCAAAGCATTCCTTGGCCTTTGAGCTTCCTTCATTTCCAGGAAGCAGAAGGCTGAGTCAGCACAGATGTGCTTACAGCGTTGTTGACTAATAGTAAATAGGGTCCTTGGATGTTTCTGTATTTCAGTATTTTTTTATGTGTCCATTTTATGAGACATTTTCAAAAAGAACATAGCCTGCTTCTGACCCTATCCAACTCATTCATCTTGCTTTTGAATTTACTTCTTAAAATTAATGTTCTCCCATTTATTGTTTCATTTGATAACTATTTTTAGTTTAGTTTTTTTGTAGCTTTATTGAGCTATTATTGACAAATAACTGTGTAAATTTAAGGCACACAGTGTGTTGTTATGATACATTTATATATGCAAAATGATTACTACCATAGTATTAGCTACTGTCCATCAAATAGTTACCATTTCTTTTTGTGGTGAGAACGTTTAGACTTTTCTCTTAACAACGTTCAAGTATATGATACAGTATTATTAGCTATCATTGCCACACTGTAAAGTAGATTCCCAAACACGTTAATCTGATTTGATGACATTGCCAGGCCCTGTGCTAGGCTCTAAGACTGAAAGGAGAATGGGACACAATTCCTGACCATGAGAAGTTCTAGCTCCTCCACTATCTAGCAGAGGAACTTACTTAAGAAATTTTACTTTTCTGTTTCTTTGTCCATAAATTAAAAATAAAAAAGGACCAACTTATAAGTTAATGGGAAGGAATAACTAAGATATTAAAGTATTTAACATAATGCCTAACACATTATAAGCACTCACATATAGTAATTATGATCATTCAAATTATTAGTTAATATTTTAATAAGGGCTGGATCCAATGCTGTCTCCTTTGAAATATCTCCACCCATCTTGCCAACTGAAAGTAATTTCTTCTTTTCCTTTTCTCAGGACTTTGCAACCTGAGTTACTACTTAATCCATTCACCTTGTGTTACAGATAATTGTACCCATATCTGTCATTTCCACTAAATTGTTAGCTGCTAGGGGTCAGAGACTGTATTTTATTTTTTCCATTTATTCATTATTCATCACTTATTCATGCATTTGACAAGAATATACTGAGCAACCATTACATGCCAGGCAATATGACAGCCACTGGAAACATAGCAAAGAAGCAACAAACAAACAAACAAACAAAAAACAATGGTCGTAGTCCTTGTTATCAAGTTTGGTCGAATAGATAAATAGACAGGTAATTACTGACCAGCCTCTGAGAGGAGTAAGCACAGGGATCTATTAGAAAAAAAGAGGAGGAGAAATAAATTCAGACCAAAGGAGTCAGAGAAAGTGCCCTAAGGGAAGTAGCATATAGACTTAACTCTGAGGGTCAGTGTTAGTCAGGACAGAGGTAAAGGGGCAAGGAAACTCACCCCTGACAAAGGGAAAGATCCAGAGATGAGAGGAAGCAATGTGCACTCAGGAAACTAAAAAGTTTTGTTTAGCTACAGGAGAAACTATAAAGAGAAGAGAGGAGAAAGATGAGTTGGAAGACAGGTAAACACCAGATCATCTAGAACTTGCAGACCAAGTTATAAAGTCTTATCTTTAAGAATACGGAAAGTCACCACAGAGTTTTAAACAAAAAAGTGACATGATGGTTATCTGAACTCCAGTCAAGGGGAGGGCAGGAGATCAGCATTTTTGGAAGATCAAAATCAATAGGACTCAGTCTGAGGCCTGCTGCTGTCCATGGGGGTGGGAGGGAGAGGAGGAGTTACAAAAGACTCAGGGCAACTGGAGTAAATGAGTGTGGATTTTCCAAACTGGCACAAACAAGAGGAAGAGTTGTTTTTTTAATGTGAACCAGAATAATGAATTCAGTTTTAAAATACAATGGATGTGCCTGTGATTTATAATATGGAGATATTAAGTGGTAAACTGGATAGAAAGGTTTGGAGCTCCAGAGAAAGCCAAGGACTGAAGCACAGATTGGGGTGTCTGCTGCAGAGAGATGGGGATTGAAGCCAAGAGAGGGAATGGAATCATGATGGAGGCTGTGGAGGATTAGACAGCCTAGAACAGAACCCTGACAAATTCCCTCATGTGACAACAGTTTGAGTTGCTAAAAAAGAAGACTGGTGTGGTATGGTCAGGTGCCCAGCAGAATGCTCTGCCACAGAAGCCCATGGGAAACAGAGTTCCAGGGAGAAGGGAATTGTCAGTGGTATCGTACCTCAAACCAGGACAGCATCTGATGACCTTGCCCAGAGTAGCTTCAGGAGAGTTGAGGGGAACAGAAGCCAGACTATGGAAGGTGGAGAAATGGGTGGGAAATGAGGAAGTAGAAATAGCAAGTATAGACAGTACTTTAAAGAAACTTTTGTCTGCAAAGGGTCGGGGAGAAGGAAAAGGAGTGGAAGAGAGAGGAAGAGAGAACCTGGAAGGGCCGTAGGGTTGAGGAAGTTATTGTTGTTTTATTTTTCTTTAAGATGGAAGAGGTTTTATCTTAAAGTAAAAAAAATGCTGACGCAAAAGCAGTCATTCTCCCTCAGAGAAACATGCATGTAATGAACTGTATATTTTGAAAATGCTCCTTTCTTCATGCTTAATGTCTTAGCAGCCTTGTAAGGTAGGGTAGACAAGGAACTATGAACCACCTTAATTTGATGATGTTTAATAGATGAGTAAAGTCAAGCAGTAGTGAGAGAGAGATTTGCCTATAACCAGACAGTAGGTTAGTGCAGAGCCAGACAGGAGCTTGGGTCATGTGTCCAGATGGAAACGCAACCAACGGTGGTCGTAATACGGAACCAAATGCCCTAGGGCCTAGGTTCTCTGAGGAAGTCAATACTTTTTCATCATAGCTTCTCTTCTTTACCCAAATTTCTCATTGTACTGATTATACTGTAGAGCACTGATGTCTTTCCTTGTCTATCTTCCCACAGAATCTGGGAGCATCTTGGGAACAGGAGTATGTCTGAGCTGTGTCCTCAGTGCCAAACAGTCTCACACATAAGGAAGAAGTCAGAGTTTCTCAGAAAATGTTAGGCACTGAGCCAGAAACTTGCATCCACCTCTGATGTTCTAAACACAGGCTGCACATTACAAACACCTGGGGAGTTTTAAAAACTCCTAGAGCTCTGACCCCACACCAAACCAATTAAATCACACTCTAGGGGAAGGAGTATGTTTTCAAACCTTTCCAGTAAAACTAAGACACAGCTAGGGCTGAGAACCACTGTTTTCCTTATTTAATTTAATCTTATTAATAGTCATGGGGGTAGTTAAGATGATCCCAAATCAAGGAGTAAAGAAATAGGTTCATAGAGGGCAACAATACACAGCAACCATGTGTTAGGGCCAAGATTCAAATACTAGTCAGGATGTTTTTCTAATAGGTGCTTAATAAATGTCTGCTGAACTCAAGTAAATGAATTTTAAACCTCTCTGTTATACTACTTGTCTCAGCATATTTATCTATTTCTGTATGTGCCTTATCTCTTGACTCAGAAAAAGAAATCACCATACCTTGGAAATTATACCATAAAAATACACATAAAAATTATAGAAATCAAAGTGGTAAGAGTGTAGTATCTTATATCCTCACACCAGCAGAAATTTGGTATTAAAAAATGACAACTGGGAGGAGGAACCAAGATAGCAGCGTAGGTAAATGCCTGTACTTGCTGCCTCCCACGGCCACATCAAAATTAAAACTAAAATACAGAACAACCATCATCCAAAACCGCTGAAACCACTGGAATTCTGGCTGAATGGAAGTCTTACAACTAGAGAAGTAAAGAAGAAAACACACTGAGACTGATAGGAGGTGTGGAGACTCAGAACTGGCTGGTCTCTCACCTAAGTGTGCCGCTGTTTTAATCTGAAGGGAAATCATCTCTATGGAGTCTGCATATGAGGAGTGAGGAGTCCTGGCCCCCCACCAGATTCCTAGCCCAGGGACCCAGAGCTGGGAAGAGAAGTCCTTGTAACTATGGGCTGGACTGTATAAACCATCAGGGTTTGGGGCTCAGCACCACTGAGGCTGCTGGAGATCCAGGTGTTCCTTTTAAATAGGCCAAGCAAAAACTTACACAGTCTCGTTTCCTCTGAGCTCCAGTTCCAGGGTGAGGCTCTGGGGACACAGACACACAGGAGGAAGAACTGGATTGTCTGGCATTAGGTCAGGAACTCAGGGGCGGCTTTCTCCCAGACTGAGGTGCTTTCAGGGATCATTGTTCCTATGCTGGGTCCTCCCTGGTCTCAGGGCTGATTGGCAGCCATTTTTGTTTGCTCAGCCCTGGTGATTCCCTGGGACCTCACCTCATCCAATTTATAACCCCACCTCAGCTGTGTACAGCAGCTTTTGCATATGAATGGCCTGTCCTTCCTCAGCCTAAAATATCTCAAATAAGCTGCAGCTGGGTTAGAGAGCTCCAAACCTATCAATAAAAGGCCCAGCACCAGCTTGCCTTGCTTCATAGATGGGCCTCATCTGGGCACTTCCAAAACTGATAGAAAGAGGAGAAATCTGCAGAACTCTGTGTAGGTCCTTCTGGGTGGCCTCAGGCAGTGGCTGACTTTGTACCTCCCTGGAGATCCAAGAGCCAGTGTTCCCAGTGGGCAGTGTCAGACCATACCAGATTACAACTCTATACATATCCATAAACGGCACACTCAAGGGGCAGTCTCAGTGAACACTAAAGCCCCACTGAAGCAAGTCCTGCTCCATAGGGGTGTCTCCTGCATAACAGCTCTCCCGCTGTAGTCACAGCTGGTCCACACAGCCAATTGGCCTGGAGATCAATTCCTCCCAGTGACACCAACAGCAATCAAGTCTCAACTACAAGACTGTGCTTAGAGACCACAAAGGAGTGCACTTAGAGTTCCCAGATCAGGTGACTGGGGAGACTGAGCCACTAGATCTTATAGGACACCAACTACACAAGGCCACTCTACCAACTCAAGGAGACATAGCAGCTTTACCCAATACATAGAAACAAATACAGAGAAGCAGCCAAAATGCAGAGACAAAGAAACATTTCACAAATGAAAAGAAATGAAAGAAAGCAAACTACTGGATATAGAGTTCAAATACACAGTTGTAAGGTTACTCAGGAATCTTCTAGAAACTTCCAAGGGACTTAGTGAGACTTTCAATGATCTTAGTGAGAATGTAAAAAAGAAAAAAAAAAAAAA
>PVJC01021968.1:0-27765 GCA_004026665.1 Murina feae | reverse complement strand
AAAATAAAAAAAATAAAAATTGGAAACAGAAGTAGCTAACTCACAGGGCTATTGTGAGAATGAAATGATATGACAACATCTCACTCCTGCCTACACATAGTGGGGGTTCAATGTTTGTTTAATATATTGGATATTTAGCTTTTTAGTACAATATCATTTTCAGATATATAATAAGTTAAAATATATTTTAATAAAAATCAATTAATTATTGTCAAAATATGATAAATGTCTAGAAGAAGTACAGAATTTCATTTATGATAATGATCTACTTTGATGGATTAAGGTAATATATTTATTTTGTGTGTCCTACTAACTGCATTTCTTGGTTGACTACCCATCATAGAATGAAAAGTTATGCTTAGACATAAAGGGGTAAGGAAATTTCCACAAACTGTATGTAAATCTAAAAATAAAGATCTGACAACTAATAAATAATAATAAATATTAGACGGAATAAAAGGTTGGTTAATTGGTTGATTAATTGATTGCTCCCAACCCTGTCTCCCTGTTGCACCTCAAATAAAGCCAATTCCATTGCTTTTCATTGTGAGGAATCTACTGCTATTTACTACAGAAAAATAGAGAGAAACAAAACACTATCATAAAGCTTGGGACATGATAGAGTCTTTACATCAGGCTCTCGACACCCAGGTCTCTCTCTCCTGACTCCCCTGCTGAAATGATACTTGGAAACCCCATTGGTTCTTTGCCCCCTACTTCTAGCTGTGAGGGTATTTTGAAAGGTATCAAATCTTCCAATGTCTTCATCCTGTCATCTGACCCCCTTTGCAGACTAATTCCTCTTCAATGGCTCTTCGCTCCAGTTGAGAAGATAAGAGGAGACAATTTCTGGTCTCAGTGCGGAACCTCTAAGTCTCTAGGTAAAAACTGCCCCAATGTGTTAAGTTCCTGCCCCAATTATCCATATGGATATTATACATATTTATTTTTACTTCAAAATATCTATGCTTGTCTGTTGAAATAGATTCCTTCATTTAATAAGACTTCATTAAGTCCAGTGTGGTGGTTTAGTACTATGTCAGCTTCACTGCACCAGAATTACGTTTTCCAGAGTTCACCTGTGTTTCAGGAATTAGGGTTGTCCACGAGAGAAATTTGCATGAGATTTGGAAGACAAAAATGGAGCACAGACATTTATTTTACGCTCTGAAATTTGGTGCATGATGCCAGTCACTGTGGTGGCCCATGAGTGTTGTCGCCAATCTGCTGGTTTACCGCGGTGGCCAGGTGGACAGCACCTGGGCCTGCAGTGTCTCCTGCTATTGCTGGATTGCCTGCTTCAGCTTCTCCGTTCCCAAGGTGAGCGCACGTGCTGCTCTGTTAATGGCATTAGCTTCTGCAGATCATTTATGTCTTGAGGCTGGAGATGGTGAGAGACAGATGCAGGCTCCACGCCAGTTTATTCTTGTTCTCCCCTGTTTTACATCCCATCCAGCTGTCCTCAACTCCTGTTCCAGCTTATCTATTGCAACTTCAGGTCCCCCATCAGATGCAGACAGTGAGTTCCTTTATTTTTGTTATCGCTCAGAGTCGGTCTGCTTCTCTGGTTGACCTTTGACCCATACAATCTGCATGTGCCAGGCACTGTTCTGGGCTGTTGGATAATGGTGGTGAGCCAGGTAAGTATTGACCTTCTCCTTTACAGAGTTTAAAATCTAGATTAGGATATTATTATTAAAACACAAAAGGAGTAACATGCTGTTTCTAATTTTCAGTTAAGCTGAGGGCTCTTAATATCTCCTTGTACCATTTTTTTTTTTAATTTTCAAAGATTTTCTTACCAGTTAATTACTATCACACATCTTTACCAGGTCAGATGCAAAGAAGACTAAGTGGGGATTAAGATGTTGCTTATTCAAACGTCATACAGTTTGTAAGTCACAGAAAATTAATCTTCTGGTTTATATATATCCCACCACTTTTTAAAATACGAAAGTTATGAAAATAACTAAAATTTCTTAGTTTCATGGAGAAAATATTACTATCAGTTGTGTTTACACATTCCTAAAATATCTATCACTTCAAAAATATGTAAATCTAATAGGATACTTGGCACTATGTGGGAAACTACATTGGATTTTTCAAATAGTCAGCTTGATATCAAGGAGCTGTGAACGTTAAAACAATGAACAAATAAAATGTCAGCTGTCTTGGCAGCCTTTGCTTTGATGCTAAGCTTCGCATGGTAGGCGCAAACAGGTTTCCCTTTTAGATCACATCTTCCCAAGAGGTGCAGGAGAGATGCTGAGATGTGTGCTGAGACTTTCACTGGAGGTGATAACCTCCAGTCTCTCTACACAGGGCCATCGCCAGAGTGACAGACACTTGTGCCAATTATGGCACTTAATGGAATTTGACCAAAAATGATGGTCGTGGGTGAGACCACTAATCTAACCAGCAATGTACCATGTCTCTGTCCTTGCCACCCAAAGCAGCGCCTTTGCCCTCTGTGATGGTCCTTAAGAATAAGGGGATATGCCTGCCATCCTTAACGTGTTCTTTAACAATTTTATAATGAATAAATATATGCTGGTTTGCAAAATTAAACTCCACTGAGATGTGTGAAGAAAAAGTAGAAGTTTCTTGTCCCACCTTTACCCCCCATACTACTGGTCAGAGTTAGCCATTCTTAGATAGATAGATAGATAGATAGATAGATAGATAGATAGATAGATAGATAGATAGATACCAGGCACCAGGGGGTCCCTCAGCCTGGTCTGTGCCCTCTCTCAGTCCGGGACCACTTGGGGGATGTCGGACTGCTGGTTTGGAAACTGGCAGTCCTCCAAGTGGCAGGTGGCTGGGAGGAGCCTGAGCCCAGGCCAGATGCTGCACAACTCCTGCTTCTCCCTGCCCAGCTGTGCCTACCTGCTGCAGAGGTGGGAGAGGCTTGCGCCAGCCACGGCACCTGCGCTCACCAGCCATAAGCCTGGCCTCTGGCTCCCATTGGTCAGCTGAGTGGTGCTCCTGCTGTGAGAGCACGCTGACCACCAGGGGGCAGCTCCTGCTTTGAGTGTCTGCCCCCAGGTGGTCAGTGTGTATCATAGCAACCAGTCATTTGGTCACTTAAGCTTATATATACTAGAGACCCAGCGCACACGAAATCGTGCCTAAGTAGCTTGCTTCTGCTTGCCTCAGCTGGCTGCCCCACCCATTGCCGCTCATAGCTTGCACCCTGCCCTCTGCTGCTCGTAGCTCCGCCACTAGTAGCTCTCCGTTGCAAGTAGCTCTCGCCCCACCCTGCCCTCTGCGAGAGCTTCTGCTTGCTTCATTGTGACATTGTTGTGATATAGGCCTTTTGTAATCTAGATAGATATATTCAACAAATATTAAGTGCCTCTAATTCACAGGCACTATTCTTGGTATTGGAATCATGGCAGTAAACAAAATAGACCCCCCAAAATCATTTGGTTTCTGTATTAGCCTGTTTAGGCTGCTTAACAAATTACCATGGCCTGGGTAGCTTCAACAATTAACATTTATTTCTCACAGGAAGGCTCCAATAGATTCAGTATCTGGTGAGAGCCACTTCCTGGTTTGCAGATGGCCACCTTCTCACTGTGTCCTTACAAGGCAGAGAGTAGAGCTGGAGCAAGCTCTGATGTCTCTTCTTATAAAGACACTAATGTCACTCACAAGGACTCCACCCTCATGATCTAATCACCTTCCAAAGTTCCCACCTCCTAATACCATCACAGTGAGGAGTAGGATTTCAACAGATGAATTTTGGGAGGACACAAGCATTCAGTTCACAACAGTTAACATTTAGCCTGTGGTAATACATATGCACATATTAGTTAAGGTAGGCCAATATCTATAACATAGACCTCAAATATTTAATAGCTCCAAATTATAGAATTTTATTTCTGGCATATATGACATGATTGGTCTGCCAACAGTCACTCAGGGATTTAGGAAAACAGAGGATCTACTCCTTTTAGCAGGTGTATTCCAAATGTGTGGAAGAGTGGTCTTTGATCTGGTCAGCTGGAAGCAGTCATGGAGAGAATGAGGGAGGCATTTATGGGCAGGGCTTGAGAGTAGAGACCGTACCTCCACTCACATTTCATTGGCTAGAACTCCATGGCCTCATCACACCATTCACTAGTGTGATCTGGGGTGAATTATTTAACAGTTCTGTGACTCAGATTCCTTGTCTATAAAATGCAAATAGTAAGAGTAGCTACTCCTCAGGCTTCTGTGTTAACTAAATTACATATGCAAATAGAGCCTTTGAAGGCTCCTGCCACAAAGTAGGAGCTTAATGACATTGGCTGGGGAATGAGGTTTACCTGGGTGCCAGGAAGAAGCGGGACGTGCATTTTAGTATTTAGGTGTTTCTGCTCAATGGGTGTAAACTTTTTCTTTTACTGAAACAGGATTGAATTTTAGCTACTCTTCTGAAACATTTTTCTACCTTAATATGCCCTCAATGTTTTCCCATGTTAGAACTCTAAATCTACCTACCATTTTAACAACAATTCATATTTGCTTCTATTCCATATGGATATACCATAATATGTTTAACTCTATTGATTGACATTTAAGTGTTTTCTAATCTTTAATTTATAAGCAAGGCTTTGATGAATATTCTTGCTTACAGGTTATGGTCCTTTGCTATATACTATAAATTCTTGGAGTGAAATTCCTAACTTATACTCTCATAATAGTACATGGAAACATTTGGCTGCCAAACACAAAAAAATTATTATTTTTTTGTCGGTTATTTTCATGGTTGAATTACAAGTCTGGTCTTATCATTATTATAGTTTATTATAAACCAAAAAGGGAAATATTAAAACTTAAAAAAATTTTTTAAGGAAAAAATGGTTCAATTTATAAGGATTAATAGTAGGTAGATTTACTGTGTCTGCTTTATTTTTAATTCTTACTAAGAAACATATCATTATGTTCATTTAAGAAATGAAGAAACTATCAGAGAAATTAAGAAAATCCTTTCAAGTCACGTAGGAAGTTTAGAGTAGAGCTGCTTCTTGGATTTAGCTGAGCCTAATTCCAAAATCCCTTTTCTATATAAGTTAGTCTCCCAAGAGGAAAGCCTTAGGACTCATTCTACCATTAAATGGGATTAGAGCTTTAATTGACAGGCTGGTTTTTAGCAGCAGAGACACCCTTCCCCTTGGCATGGATAACTTCTACTTGTCCCTTAGTCCTCGATTGACCTCAATCCTCCAAAGCTGGGCCAAGATCTCTGCTCTGTGCTAGGTCGCCACCCAGCACTCTGTACTTCCTCGAATTGCAGCATCTCTCCCTCTCAGACTGCCTCTACTTTGGGCTCACCTGCCAGAACCCGGCTTCACTAGGTAAGCCTGCAGAAAACCTATACAAAAGTTATCTGGGGTACTAGCTTAAAATAAGCTTTCTTGGTTTTGGGAGTTGGCATAGTAATCTGCATTTTAAACAAGCTCCCGAGGTATTTTTATGCACAGTAAAATTTATAAACCATTTTACTTAGTTTTTTTGAAAGGAGGGACTTGCTTAACTCAACGCTGTTTCTAAGGGCCTGATTGTCATGCAGCACTCATTAAGTAGTTCTTAAGAAAATGAATGAACTAGGTGGTAGTTCCTAAACAAAACCAGGTCCACGGTGTTCACCTCTGTCTCCTTGGCACATAGTAGGAGCTTATGAGGCAGGTGATAAAGGAAGTTTGAATAAATGACAAAGAGTTCCAAGAGATAGGTTCTAGTTATAATTTGTTATGTACTGACTCTGTGTCTTTGGGCAAGTCACAAAACCCCAGAACATGAATTTCCACATTAAATAGATGGGATAATAATATTGATGCACATATCTCATAGCTCATTGTGGATGTATGGGGCAGAGCAACTGCTGGGTCAAAATGCTGTCCATTGTGATGACCATAATAACACCTGTAACAATGCTCTACGAAGCACAATGCTGATACCACGCACTGAGATCATTCTCATTGTGCCTTTAATCAAGCAGGCTGCATAGACGATGAACTTTGCCTTGCCCATTAGATGGGAGGTTTCTGGGAATAGCATCAGGAAGTGTTTGATGTGCAAAGGGATCCAGTGAAAGACAGAAGGTGAATGGCAGCCTCCAACTACTTGCTTCCTGTGTGGCCCAGCAGGGAAGGCTGTGTACCAGGCCAGGTGCACAGAAGCGCTGGCACCCTTTCTCGAGGAGCAGCTGTTTTTCCAGGTGCTGCTGGCCAGGTCCATGGGGGGAGGAGCTGATGAGAGAGAGCACACAAGGCCTGACAAGTGAGCTCCATCAGCTTCTTGCCCCAAAATAAATATCAAACAGAAGTTTCGTATGCGAAGAGGTCCATTTCAGGCGTTGCTTTCTCATATTTTTCAGTTTAGGGGTTTTATCATCCTTCCACTGAAAAATCATATTTGATCTGCTTCAAAGGGCTTTTCCGTTAAAATAACAAATAATCAGGGCTTAAGGGAGTCACATACTTGCAAGGTGGTGGTGTGGATCTCCATGGGAAATCTCAGGTCTAATGGATTTCATTTCTCTAAGTAAGCAACATGTTTTGAGGCCAGTATTTAGAGGTTTTGGAAGATGAGGAAATCGTCTGAAATGGCAATGGACATATTTTAACTGTTAGTTGAATCCTACAGTTGAGCAGATACTTCCCAATCAAAATTGAAGAACAAAAAATGACTAAAGAAAAAAATCAATTTAGAAAGTTAAGCAAATTCTTATAATCAAGCAACATAATTATCAAAGAAGCAAATAATAATTAGTATATGAATATATATGCTATATCTGCTCACTCATCCAGTCTTCTGGGGAAATTTACCTTGTATAAACTCTGCAATTTTTGATCCTATTCTATGGCATATGATCCTGTCCCAAAGGTCAAGTCTAATTGGAGGAGGAATGGGCACCTTGCTCCAGAAAGGTCTTTGTGTAGGCGGCCAGGGACCTACTATAGGTGTAGCAGAATGTGTGGCTAGGAGGTTGGTATTCAGCGTATCAGGTAAATATGAGCACGGTGTGGTCCTCATAGCCACATGCACGGTGCACGTGAAGCCGGGCTGCTAGGAGAAGAACTTGAAGCAGGTGTCCCAATGGTCCCCACAAGCTGACAGAGTAGCCTCTGTTTCTTATTGGTTACCCATTCCAGATCCCAGGAAGCTTGACTGACTGTTCCTTGCTTTTGTTCTCAGTTTGCTCCAAGATTCCACCCTGTGTATATCTCTTCCCAAACCGGAGTTTTCCTGGGCGAATCTTTCCTTTCAACCAGTGGAAGTCTAATTAGAGCAGTCAGAATGATGAGCCTCGGGGGCTTTACAGCGTGCTGGTATACACCGCGGCCCACAATCCCAGCACTATCACAAGTTGGTTGTGTGAACTTGGGCGAGTTACTTAACATTTCTGAGCCTCATTTTCTCATTTGTAAAATGAAGCTACCTCATAGATTTGTCTTGAGGGCAGAGTGAGTTCATGCACAGGAACACTTAGGAGAATGCCCGGAGCACATCGTGAGCACTATTTAAGCATTAGTCAGAATTACGCAGACACACAAAGAAAAAAATCAGAAATAAGAGACTCTGTGGGAATGGAGAGAGAAAAAAGATGCTATGTTAAGGTCACAATGACAACATTTAGCTAAATCAATGGCAATATCTCTATCATCAGCTCCCTTAACCTATACCAGCTGTCTTTCTACTCCCTCCAGACTTTCCTCCCACTTGCCTGACTACTCTTTCTCAGTCTCCCTTGCTGGCCACTCCTCCTCTCTCTGACTCATGCTGGGCTCAGTTCTGGCTTCTCTTCTCTTTCTCTGTTAAACTGTTTCTCTAAGTGATTTTGCACATTTCTTTAAACGCCATCTATATTTTAAAAGTCCCCAAATTTGTTTTCCAGACTAGTCCTCTCCCATGATCCACACTTCTCACCTGGTTGTCACTGATCCAGATCAGTGCTCTTAGTCCCCCTGTCCCGAACTGCTCTCCCCCCACTGTCTTTCCCTCTCAGAATATGCTACTGCTCACCAGCAGCTGTTTCAGCCCCAAACCTCAGAGTTATCCTCAACTCTCCCTTTCCCACTCCTGTTCAACTCATAACAAGTCCTGTTGGTTCTTCCTTCAATATATAACACAAATCTGGTCAACTTCTTCAATCCCCACCAACATTCTACCAACATCTCTCACCCACATTACTGTTGAAGCTTCCTCGTTGGTTTCCCTACATCTACTCACGTTCTGCTAAAGTACATTCCCATATTGCAGCAAAAATTACCGTTGTTTGTTTAAAAGCCTTGCCACTCCCTTACTTGTGGTGAGCTGGCATGGCCATGGCATGCACATTGGCGCCTTATGTGCTGTGCCAGCTCAGCCAGGTTTGGTGAGCCTGAGAGGAGGCGGTAAAGGATGAAGAAAAGACAGGCAAGAGAAGAAAGCTGGGTCTGGGTGGCACGCTGCTCTCTCAGGGAGACAGCGACAGTGCCACGGATACAAGCTGTGTCTTTTAATTTATAGCCAGATTCCACGAGACAAAGTGGTCAAATTGTTTACAACGTTCACATGGGTTTTGATACTACCCCATTACATGCACCTGAACTCTATCAAGCCCACATCACTCAGTCACGTGGGGCCACGTGTTCGGACCACAGGTTCAAGCTCACAACTACAGCTGTTGGCTATAATTGTGCTGGGAGGGCTCTGCCCTCCAAGCTGGGACTTGCACGTGGCCATTAGAGGACTGTGCCCTCTCATTAGTCCAAGGCTTGAACCTGTCCAAACACTGTAGCTGCTCTCCACACTTACTGAAAACTCTCAGGGGTTTCCCACTACCCCTGGACTTAAACCCAAACTTCTCAACTTGGTTCATACATCAGACTTTGCATGGTGTGATTCTCGCCCATCTCCCTCACCTCATCTCACACTTTCTCCCCTTTCTCTCTGGCAATTCTGTGCTTGGAACAAGCCAAGCTCTTATCTTGGTCCAGCCATTGGCATTTTTATTCCCTCTACCATGATCTGCCTTCTTTCAAGCTCTGGCACATCTGACTCATTCTCTTCTTATTCTTTTCATCTCAGCTCTAACCTATCCTTTTCAGAAATGCCTTCTCTGATCATTCAATATACAAGGTCATTACCCAGTGATTTTTTATTTTACGACTCTATTTCTTTCATGGCCTAAGTCACAATGGCTCAAATTTTGTTCTTTCACATTGTCTTTCTCATAAGAATGTAGGCTTAATGAGGACAGGGATCTTATCTGCCTTGTTCACTGAATTTCTCAATGCCTGTCACAGTGCTCAATAAATATTTGTTGAGTGAATGGGATCCCAATAAGTTCCCTGGTTTCAGTCCCTGCTGAGGCCAGGACCAACTTCCTGATTTTGGGTTCCCTTGCATTGAACCTCTCCTTTTTGCCTAAGTGAGATTGGATGGAATTGTGCAAAACAACAACACAAATATGTAGCCCTGGCTAGTGTTCTCAGTGGTTAGAGCACCAGCCTGAGGACTGAAGGGTCTTGGGTTTCCAGGTCGGGGCATGCACAAGAGGCAACCAGCTGATATGTCTCTGTCATGTTGATGTTTCTCTCTCTCTCTCTCTCTCTCTCTCTCTCTCTCTCTCTCTCTCTCTCCTTTCTCTGTCTCTGTCTTTGTCTCTCTCTCCTTTCTCTCTCTCTCTTTTTCTCTGTCTCTCTCTCTCTTTTCTCTCTATCTCTTTCTCTCCCCCTCCTCCCACCTCTCTTCTACTTTTTCTAAAAATCAATTGAAGAAATATTCTCACTCCTCAGGTGAGGATAAAAAACAAAAGAACACACTGAAAAACAAAAATGTTTTGATAAGTATGTTCTTTCTTCCCCACGGTGATTTATATATAACCATCAGTGAAACACATGATAAATCTAGAAATATTTACCCAAATAAACACTGCTGCACATACAAAGATTCAGCGCTACAGAATGAAATTAGTGGAAGCAGGTAGCTTTCCCAGGAAAGTTGACCATTGCTCATCAGCTGATATAAAAAGTCTGAATTTGGCATGTGCAAGGTGATTTGGGTCCTGTTGTTTCAAAGTTCAGTTTGAAAACTTGATATACTGAGTCACACATTCCCAAGCCTTTGTGTGTCAAGTTAACCTGACACACACTATTCCATTTGTGCCAAGTTTACCCTTATTTTCCTCTAAACAGCAATAATTTGTTTAGAATACCTCTCATGTCCATATATGCGCAGAAAAGCTATACTCAGTGAGATGGCTAGATTTATTGTTGATGCATTATTTTTCTTTTGCTTATGAAATTGTCTTTTCTTACGGATATAAAAGGCATGTCAATAATTTTCACTTTCTTTTTTAACAATCTCTTCTTGTTTATTTACTCCTAAGTTGAACTGGATATAAGTTACTTTCTTCATTATACAAATAAGGCTCATGAATTTAAATGCTATTCTAGAATTTATAATGAGTGAGGGACATACACTGGTCTAAGGGACTTCAACCATTTTTCTCAGAAGAATAATTAAACATTATCCATGTAGAATTTGCAAAAAAAAAAAAAAAAAAAGGCAAAACAAAACAAAACTGAGTGCTATACCTTAACCCAACACCTATCTGAAGCATATAAATGAGTTGAGGCTGTAGAAAGGGGGTGAGAAAATGTGTTTGTAGAAAGTTGTTGAAGGGGCTGTGGCATTTGTTGTCCCTTCTCTTCAGGAGTATGAGTGGAAGAGTACCTCCTTATCACCCCAAGTCTGGTGAGAAGGATCCTGAGGGTGCTGAATCCAGGCTAGCTATGTGTCTCCTGGAATTTGGGGGCACACAAGAGACTGGTAGGCACAATATATTGATGAAGCACAAAGGCAAAAGGCTAAGGCAGGACCTGCTCATGAGGACAGCATGAGGATAATGGTCAGCAGGGGAACACTAATGGCTGTGGCAAGGATGAGAGCTCCTGCTGGTCAAGATGCCACAGAAGGCAGCAAGGTGGAAGCTAAATGAAGGGTCCTTCCTCAGAGGAAGACCTGCTAAAGGAGATCAAAGCAGTAGGAAGTTGTGGGTGCACCTCTAGGGGCAGGAGGTGGGGAGTGGAGGACAGGAAAATGTGAGCTGGAGGGTATATCATCCATGAGGAAATTGTGCAGTGTGGAGTTCAGCCTTGATTATCTACCAGGAAGCACCAGCATTAGATCATAATAAAGCTACTGAAGCTAGACTTTTATTTCTGTTTTTCCTCACTTTCTTGCCACGCTGCTCCAATGGGGTGGGTTACTGGGTTAGAGGTTGCATAGGGGTGGAGGAGTTAGGAATCGTGCCAAGAGAGCTGGGAGGAGATCTGGCATCATGGAAATAGGCAAGGTTGACCAGTTTTCCACTTTCTTCCCTGCTGCAGGCTTCTGCCTGAAGTGGGTCTGAGCTAATGAGGAGAAGTTAGTACATTATGTTAAAGCTGGACTACTCTAATGTCTAGAAGCAACTAAAAAAACTATCATCTGCCCATGGTTTTATCTCAGACCAGGAGAAAAGCAAGAGGGTTTACAGGGGTATTTGTGATAAAGAATAGATTTGTTGGAGTTTTCATCCTTTTGAGTTCTACTCATCTAGCACACTAGTTACATCAAACAGTTATACATATCTATATCGATATCGATATGATATCTATATCTATATCTATATCTATATCTATATCTATATCTATATCTATCTATATCATTTATATCTACATCTATATCTGTCTGTCATATATATGTATATATAAATAAAGAGGAAATATGCAACTTCTGCCAGGACACCATAACAGGTCACGACCAGACAGGAGGAGGTTGAGTGCGCAGGTGAGACCTGAAGCGAAGATGGAGACAGAGATAGGGGGCTGGCAAGCCACTGCACCCTGGCTCAGGCCGGCCCCCTAGAACCAGAGTGGACATGGACAGGGCCAGGAGGGCTGGCCCAAAGCCTCCGTGGCTGAGCGCAGGCCGGGAAAGGAGACAGTGGGCCTGCTTCCCGTGGAAGTGGCACGGCTACCTCCCATCTCCTGTGGGCACTGGCAGCTCACTTCCGCCTCCTGAAGAAACCTCACGGCTCCCAGTGGAGTGCTGCGGTTCCTGCTGGCTCCCTCGGCAGCATGCGATATCATGTGGTGGGCTACTAGTAATTTTATAATATATATTTTTTAACATATAAGACATTACTTCTCCTTTTGAAGTGTAAGGGGTTCCAATATTTGGTTGATGAATAGCACAATTTTTTTTTTTCCAAAGAGGAAAACTTGAACTGTATTAGGATATTTAAACTGATCCCAAATATCTAAACACTTAACCAAAAGTGGGTAAAGGCACATAGAAAATGTGATATTTCCTCTCCCCACTTCTGTCTTTGGAATTCACCTAGACTAGCAGTTCTCAAACATTAGTATACCTCAGAATTATCTAGAAGTTTTGTTAAAACACAGTTTGCTTGGCTCTTTTCTCAGGGTTTCTGAGTCAAAAGGTCAGGGTGGATCCTGGGGGATTCCTATTTTGAGTAAAATTCCAGGTCATGCTAATGCTCCTGGCTCAGGGACCAGCCAGAAAAGCACTCAACTAGGCCACAGTCTGACTTGATTCCTAGTCCTTGGAGCTCTACCTGTCTCCCAGCCTGTGCGCTGGGAATGCATGCCAGGTGTCATCAGTTTTGAAGACTTTTCAATTAGTGCTACTTATGGTCAACCTTGGCATTTCCTTTGACTTAGTCTTATGGCCTTATTTAGTCCTGTGTATTTTGAATGCCTCTTCTACTAAAATACATATATTTACTTTTTTTACATTAAGAAGGTTTGAGAACCAATAATTATTGAAGACTTTCCCATTAATAAAACAAAACAAAACAAACAAACAAAAAAAGAAGAGATAAAACCCCAAACTTTTCCTCTATTTACCTCCCAGATTACCTGTCAGAAACCCCTTGGTAGCGAAGGAATCATATGGCCACATCTAGAACCACCACTTCTCATGGGTGTCTAAATGTAATATACATTTACATTTAATCTTCTCAGCCAATTATTGATAACTCTTTTGGGGCAAAAGGATATTTCAATCAAAGATTCTTTCATGAAAGCATAGGCACACACATTAAAGATTAGGATTCATATAAGGACTTCAAGCCTCATTAGGTTTTTACCATATTCCAGATTTGTACAACTTCTTGTGCAGAAGTATGCTTTCTAACAAATAAAAGAGTTCTTGTCCTGTTTAAGGCTGCATGTGTCAATGTATGTTATCAACATGTAGAGATAATATACAGATGGCAGGCTGTGGCCATCCTGCAAATCTATTTCTACAATTATTTTTATAGATAGAAAATGCAGTGAAGAAAAAGGAAAGGACTGGTTTCTGCAGCATAGGGCATGTATGCATTCAAATAACTACCTTCCCCAAAACAAATTTGACCAACTTTGGGGTCAGATCTTAGTAGGCACTATTTTGTTTTCTCTTTAAGGAAGAATTTAATTTTAAAGCTTTCAATGTTCTTTCTATGCCCACCAAATTTCTGTTCTGATTTTGGCACTTTCCCTTAGGTATTTCAATTACTTGTCTATAAATCATACAAATAGAAACTAATTTTAATAAACTTTTATGGGAATTAGCTTAAAGATGATTTGAATTTTTGTAGCCAATGCTTGCTATTCCTACTACTTCTCCTCCCACTCCTCTTCTCTCCTGATGCAATTGGTCATCACAGTTCTAAATGTGGAAGAGTCTCAGATGTGGCTTTGTAAGAAAATGCTTACTCAGCATTTTAAGATTCCTGTTTTGAGACTTAATTCTTTTGCCTATCATGGTTTATGCTGTTAATGTCACTACCTTAAAACAATAATAAAGATTGACTAGAATCTAATTTCATTTCATCTTCTTTCTAATCTTCTCCAAATCTTCTCATTGCTATTTTGTTAAAGGTTGAACTTTTAGAGAAATTTCTGGCATGTTCTTCATTAAGTACAAATCCCATCAGTTTTACATTTGAAACAGAAAAGTAACTTTATCACAAATGATTTTCAGGAAGAAGTCATAAAAATTCTAAGATAATTTTCCTAGAAACTTTTTTTTTCATGTCACGTGAGTAATCCTTGCTTTTAGGTTACTTTCTAAATAACAGAAACCTTTGTCAAATCTACTTTTCCAAAGGTCCAAAATACTTGGGAGTCTTTTCTCTTGTGTTGAGTCAATATGAAGTACATAAAACTTTATAGTAGCCCAAGAGCCTCTTGGCCTCCCCCAACTTCTTATGCTATTTTTTTTCTTCTCCCCCCCCTCCCCCCGGGATAATTGTGACAGTTTACAGACCACCCAAACCAATATTATTGCATAAAAATCTCACTCAAAAGAAAAAAATTTAACATCCATATCTTTAGTGTCTAAGAAGGGATCTATAATAAAATATTAAACATATTTACATGCCTATTACCCTCCTCTTAGTAGATAGTCCAACATTAGAAAACACAGGCAGATGAAAATAAGATGGATAAATGGTTCCACACTGCCACTCTGACCTAGGAAACTTCTAGAACTGCTGCTGGGGCAGTTTAAGGTAGTGTGCCCCACAATCTTTTTTTAAAAAATATATTTTTATTGATTTCAGAGAGGAAGGGAGAGGGAGAGAGATATAGAAACATCAATGAGAGAGAATCATTGATTGGCTGTCTCCTGCACACCCCTTTTTGGGGATCAAGCTTGCAACTAGAGCATGTGCTCTTGACCAGAATTGAACCTGGGGCCCTTCAGTCCACAGACTGATGCTCTATCCACTTAGCCAAACCAGCTAGGGCTCCCCACAATCTTGAAAAAGAAGCTTTTGTTTTTAAATAAGCCTCATTCATTTTTCTTTTTACTTTTAGCTTGCAACACCTCTAATACCTTTTCTCCTATAATTAGAAAATATCAGAGCTGTGTTTCAGGGCATCTGCCATGTGATATTAATTGAATCAGAAATGGATAACTGACCCAAAGGTCATCAAAGGTCATACAAAGGTCTCACAGATAAGGACGGCCAGTTCAACTCTTTGGTGGGACCATTGTATTAAAATTCTGTGACAACTGAAACCAGCTACTGGGTTTAACCCTACTAGACCTGAGGCCCTGAACCTAACTGTCCCTTAAACCACACAAAGTCAATTCAAACACATGGGGGCAGACATTTGCAATGGCTAACCATGAGGTTTGACCACGATTGGTTGGTTATTTTTAGTTCATGACGCATTTTTTTTCACGTACTAGGCAAAGTACCTAGGCAAAGCGGTATAGCGGCAGATTCGGAAATTACCGAAAAATCGGTACAGTGGTCTGGTAGGATTAAGCTGAAGAGTCACGCAGACTCTTGCTATACAAAGGAGGCAGGCAGAGAGAGAGAAAAAAAGAATGAAGCAGATTTATAGAAAGAGGCAGAAGAGAGAAACCATGAGTTTTGGAGAGAAAGTAGATTCTAGGGAGAGAGAGATTGAACCTTGAGTTTTTTGGTGTTCATAGAAGCCCAGTTTTCCTTCCTTTATTGTTATGGAAATCCACAAAATCCCTGTATCCTGACAATAATCTTCATTTTTCCTCTTTACCTAATTTAATTTGAGTAGGTTTCTGTTCTTGGAGAGTAGGTCCGTCCCTCCAACTCAGTAGCCAAGGTATTAATTTCGCTTGGGACTTCTGTTCTTCTTGGGCCTAGTTAGGCAGCAGGGAGAGCCTTCCATGTACCCTGCCTCTGGGATAGACTTACAGACACAGAAATCTTCAGGAGGAAAAGCTCATAAGGCTTAGCATTTGAGCTAATCAAGCAGAGTTTCACAAATGCATGGCAGAGACTTCAAAAGAGTTTTCAGGGATCCAGGGACCTGGCCCACAGCAAGCGACAGGAGAAAGGATGAAACCCTAAAGATTAAGATTTGCTAAGAACCTTATTTGACTAAGATAACAATGAATTTGATGAATTTGTCGCAGCTCTACCTAAAAGCGAGTGAAGTAGGTTTTGGGCCATCAGGGAAAATTGATGCTTGAGAAGAAAATAATCCATTTATAGAAAACTGTAGTCAATTTAAGAGAGAGTTACATTTTTTTTCTATCTGAGTTTATAGCTTCTGAAAACTTTACCAAGGACACCAAACAATAAGAAAACACAGCAATTTCAGAAGAGAAGTTATACAAAGAAATAAAAAGTAATGTAGTTCCTCCATTATGCACACATAATGGTGTGGGATAGGCAATCTTGCATAAAACCATGTGGGGGTCTCCACCTTCCACAAAACAGAATAATAGCTCACATTTACTGAATGCTTACTACTACTAAATGCTGAAATAAGAATTCTACTCCGATTATCTCAGTTAATCTGAACCCACCACATGACAGTAGACTTATTATTGTCTCCATTTTGTGGATGAAGAAACTGAGGTCCAAATGGGCCAATGCCTGTGACCTCAAAGCTATCAGATTGAGGTCTGCTATGGTGCGTAATTGCCAGCAGCACTAGGACAACGAACTCCTTGAGCAGGGTCCTGAGTGCCACAGTCATTTGGGAAGCACTTTGGTATGGAAATACCATGAATTTGGGAGTCAAACTTGGGTTTTAAGCCTTTGTTAAATTAAACCAGGAAGCCATTAGTTGGAGATGGTTCTAATGTCATGGCAGTCTTCATAAGCAAAGTCTAAGCTTGTAAATGGCTCAAGCCAAAAAATTGAAATCTAAGGGTAACCCATTGCTAGCAGCCAACTAAGTTTTAAGCTGTAGCCAGTTAATAATTTACTTGTTTTGCTTCTGCCCTTTCTCCATAAAAGTCTTTCCTCAGTGGAGCACTCCTAACCACTTCTTGTTTGGTGCTGCCCAATTCAAAACAATTTTTGCTCAAGTGAACTCTTAAATTTTTAATATGCCTCAATTTCTCTTTTAATATCTGGCTCCATTAAACATAAGCATGAGAACTTAGGAAGTTAACAAGTGGTCTCTGAGCCTCACTTTTCACATCTATAAAGAGTAGCTATTATACTTTATATAATAAGTGCATAGTATGTCTTCATTTTATGGAAGCTTTTTATACCAAAGCCTACATCATGGGTGACATTCAATAAAGATTTGTTGAATAAGTGAGTGCATAAAAACCACCCATATTCAAGGGTTAAGAATTATTATTCAGAAAACTTATTTGTTTAGTAAAATACAGATTTTGATCAGAGGAAATAATACTTAGAAAATAGCATGCTTTTCTAACCAAATAGGGAGAAAAAGGGACATTTCAACTAATTATTGTCTGCTGGTTCTTACCCATACAGAGACTGTCCCCCTGGTAAAGCATTAACAAATTAAGTCAAATGTCATTAAGTCTGTCTGATTTCCCATTCATGTGGAACTCTAGTAGATTACATAAGCGGGCATCCTAATTCTCTATGCTCTGTATTTTTCTATTTTTCAATTGCTCTCTACTTTGTCCTGCTTATTTAATTAAGGACTGGTTACATATCAGGTGGCCAAAGAATCCTTTGTGTGTGTGTGTGGTTTTTTTTTGCTGCCTTCTGCTTTCCAAAGTTTAAAAAGAGAGGTGTCGCATTTGGATTATTCAGACTTCTCTGATTTTGCTCATTCATATTTATGAACCCCCCTGGCTGTTTTCTCATGTAAATTGCTCTTAACAGATCAGTCTGCTTCAAAGCCTTTGCATTTACACAAAGCTGCTTCTATAACCAACAGGCACATCAGTAGCAGGTAAAATCCCCATTGCTGGTGGGTGGTTGGACAGAAATGCTAACTGACTTTAAAAATGAACCATTATTTCCTCTAACCTTTACCTCTGGATATTTCACCTGCACCTATTTGAATTTAGGGCCTTTCTAAAGACAAGGGCATTTCCATCTGAGTAGGAGCCTTACAGTAGTAGCCGAAGTAAAGGCAACTGTGGCAGTTTAACAAGCCTGAAAATCACCTCCAAATTACTGAAGGGATGAGGCCAGCATGACTGGGATAAGAGGACCTTTGTAAATCTCTCCCCTCACTCTTAATTTTCCTAGTTCATCCTGTGCTTGTAACTTATGTTTCTGAGCGTCTGCAGTACTATAGAATAGGCTCAGAAATCCTCGATTAGAAATAAAGCAAATGAAAATTTAAGGATGAGCTTTGACCAGTGGCACATTTCAAGCTAGGGGGAGGGACTGGACAGGGATGAGAATAGATGCATGATACTCAGTAAAATTGGGTGACATAGGGAAGGTGTTTGCTGTCAGTCACACCTGAGAACAAAGCACATTGACCAGAATGATGGTGGCCACTGAAAATCAAAGAAATTTGGGGTACTTAATTCCCTGAACAAAGAAGTTCACGCTCTTGTGCTCTTGGTTCCTCTTAAGCTCTTGGGATTCTTATTACTCAGGGCCTGCTTTCCTGTATTTTCCCACATGGCCCATAGCCATGTGGACAACCCCCCCCCCCCCAACACACAAACACAATGGACTAATGGACTGCTGCTTGGCCTGATGCTGAACTGGACCTGGTTGCAACATGGAATAGAAACTCTGAACATTGCTTCTGCTCCTAGCTTCACTGAAGGGAAGTAATTCCACAAAAATAAAGCTTCCCGCCATATCTCATCCTCCTGTGGTGGCTTCCAGAAATGCTTATTCCAGCTACTCCAAGAACCCCAATTTCTCCAGTAATACAGATGCGAAAAAACCACCTTTTGGGGAGTTAAGAAAGCATTTTGTGGCTATGCCTAGAAGGCAATGTATACTATATTGTATATGTTGTTTCTATGGGAACACATTCTGATTTCTCAATAACTTTTGGACCTGCATCTGTTTGCAAATGCTCCTTCTTTCTGTCTTTTTCTTTCCTCCTTCAATGGGATATGATGACTGAAGTATTCTGAGTCATTTCATAGGGTTTACTTCTCATGTGGGTCTGTTTTCAGAAAGGCACTTTGTACAATACATACACAACATTAAAGAAATTATTTGGTTTGGCTTTTTACGTGCATCAAGTGGATGGAATAATCATTCTTTACATTAAATGCATGGATGACCAACCCCTTATTCATTCACCTCATAGCTAAAACGCAAGTGCACGCTCTCCACATCTGTGTGTTCTTGGCCTCTGCTGACTTGACATGAGGAGTATGGGCTAATGCCCTGAAGGACCTAGGAAAGAGCCCTGGTTAGTGTGCCAAGGTCCCAAAACATATTTGAAGATCCCTGACTAATTTTGGAGGCTGTTTTTGAAGCTACTTTTGAGTGAGAATAAAATAATAGTAACCTCTTAAAGGTACAAAGAGATCCAGTAATGATGGAAATTTTTGTCATCACCTTTCATTGGATGTCTGGTCCCTCTCAGGATATAATTTTGCCCAGAAAGCATAATTTGTTTTATAAATACTTCAAAAGGCACAAAGATCCAAAGGACTAATCAAGATATTTTTTTTCTTATACACGGAAAAGTGCTAGAATCACATCTTTGTGCATGGCAACTAGTCTGAAAATAGAAATTGGGGTCCTGGACGAAATGTGAATGAGATCATAGCATGCAGAGAACTTCTTTGCTTAGTGTGTGTGGGAAAGATCAGCTGCATCTGAATAGTGTACATTTTATAAAGATGTGGTGTTGGAGGAAGCAATCAAGTTAAGTAGAGTCCAATGGATCATCTGACATTTTTCTTTGATTTCTAGAGATTTTGGACCATAAGCAGACACCAAGTTAATGATGGACAATACGCAGAATTCAAAAAAGGATTTAATAAATAATATACTTTTTAAAGATATAGGAGAGCGAAGTACTGAACATAAATTGTACTTCTCAGAGCCTGAGAGAAATAGTTACTTGCAGTAAAAGTGCTAAGGCTAGAGGATATAGGTAAAGAGCTGACCATACTCCTTGATCTGTATGTCCTCTACCCAGCTCACAACAGGGCCAACTGCAGTGCTGAGGAAAACACAGTGGAGACTTAGAAGGTATCTGAGTGATTGAATGTTGAGAGAGCTCAGTGGTGGTAATGGAAGGAAAACTTGATCTTTCCATTTTATTAGACATTTCTTACTAATCTATATATATATAAAGAGCCAGGGGCCATCACATCTGAAACAACCAAACAGACGACCCAACAGGCTGCATGCAGCGACCAAGCTGGCAGGGGGGTTAGTGAGGGACGACCAAATGACTGAGCAGAAGGCTGCATGGGGTGACCAGGCTGGCAGGGGGGTTAGTGAAAGATGACCAAGTAACTGAACAAGCAGGCTGTGTTGGGTGACCAGGCTGGCAAGGGGACAGTTGGGGGCAACTAGGCGGCAAAGGGGTCAGTTAGGGGTGACCAGGCTGGCAGAGGGGGGCAATTGGGAACAACCTTGCTGGCAGTTAAGAGCAACCAGACCAGCAGGGTGGGCAGTTGGGGGTGACCAGGTTAGCAGGGGGGCCAGTTAGGGGCAATCAGGTAATCAGGTAGGTGAGCATTTAGGAGCCAGCAGTCCTGGATTGTGAGAGGGATGTTTGACTGCCGGTTTAGGCCCGATCCTGGGGACCGGGTCTAAACCGGCAGTCAAACATCCCCCGAGGGGTCCCAGATAGGAGAGGGTGCAGGCTGGGCTGAGAGGACCCCCCATGCATGAATTTAATGCACTGGGCCTCTAGTATTGAAATGAATCCTGCCCATGTGTACTTTTATTCAATGCTTCTAGTTCTGACTTCTAAGTGTAATATAGAATCAATCATCTCTCTCTTTTGAGTGACAATTCTTCAAATTTTAAAGACAGCCAGGTTATATCTCTGTGCCCTCACTCCATTCTTACCCTGTCCTAAGCCATCTTAAATTTTATTTATTTGGTTAAATATTACTGATCCCTTCAGCTCTTCTTCATATGATCTGTGTGAAAGATGCATTATTCTCCTGGTTTCTGGAGGCATTAGAGTTAGTCAATGGGCCTTTGAAAATGTTGGACTAAACAAAACACTTCAGAGTTAGTGCAGCCATTTCAGAGCACTGAAGGACCATCCTTGTCTGGAAGTCTATGCTCCTGTTAGTGGAAACTAAGCTTCCTTTGAAGTTTCTGGTAGACTCACCTCCTTATCAACTCCATCTGAACTTTTATTCAATTAAATGCGAGGTCCTTTTTATTTTGTTAAGAAAACTTCTTCCATTCTGTTCTTCTGTGTTGAATTGAAAAGTACTATTATATTAAAACTTTATTCTGAGTTCTATTAACTTTCATTTTATTTGTTCAGCCTATTGTTTCAGCATGAACTAATCTTTTTGAATCTTGATTTTGCCATCAAAAGCATGTTTTATTGTGGCATTTGCTGATAAACACATCTTCTATGCTTAACAGAAATGTCTATTTAAATGTTAATGAGGTGACATTTTACATATTAAACTAGAAAAGAAGAAAAAGAGTGAGAAATGTGTGTGTGTGTGGGGGGGAAGAGCCATTTTTCATAAACATTTCATAGGGGCTTAGGAAGATACATATATTTTGGAAATAATTTTGACAGTAGGCAAATTTCTTTTTGAAGTATAATTCTCTTCCAGGGAATAATACAAATGAATTACTCTGATCACACTGAATAGACTACTTATTTCAACATAATTTAGAATACTGTATTTTTTAGTATAGAAGGTGAAAAATCTAAATATTAGTAGAAGATTGTGTTAAATTCTATTTGAGCTTCTAAATGGAATATCATGCAGCCAGTAACAAAAAAATCACATTTTTATATGAGAAAAAATAGGCAATAAAATAGTCTGAATAGTAGACAATTTTATTCCAGTAAAAAGATAAGTATGTATGTGTCAGGTTTGTGTATCTATACAGAAATATCTGAAAGCCTATGCATCAGTTTAATAATCCTTTATAATAAAAAGCTAATATTCAAATAGACCAAACTGTGGAACAACCAAACAACCAGTCGTTATGATGTATACTGACCACCAAGGGGCACATGGCAGGCATTGGCAGCAGGCAGCAGAGCTATGGTGGGATGGTGGAACAGCTGAGTGGGGATGCTAGACCAAGGCTAGGCTCCGGCCTTGGGTGGTTACTGAAAATTCCTTGCCCCCACTCGCAGTAGTCCCACCTGCTACTGGTGCCAGCCCCACTCACAGTGGTCCCACCTGCTACTGGTGCCGGCCCCACTCACACCCACTGCTGGCTTCAGCCTTGCTCGCACTTGCTGCGGGCACTGGCTCCACTTGTGCCTGCAGCTGGTGCTGGAGCTGTAGCTGCCGCTCGCATCCACTGCTGATGCCCAATGCTGGTCCTGATCACTCATCACCGGCAGTAGATGTGCACAGGGGCTGCTGGCCCTGATCACCCCTGAGGGCTTCTCCACCTCCCCCTACTCCTGAGGGGCAATCAGGGCAACAGCTGCCATTTGTACCCACTGACAGCACTGGCCTCAATCCTTCCATGCCATCAGCAGGTGTGAGTGGGGCTGGCACCATCAGCATATGGGAGTGGTGGTGGCAAGAACAGAGCTGCCAGCAGACAGGGGACCAGGGCCTGAGGAAGGAGGGGCCAGGCGGGGGCATGGAGGATGGGACAAGACCCGCAATCTTGTGGCTTGCACTTTCTTTCAAGGTGCATGAATTCATGCACTGGGCCCCTAGACTATAATAATAAAAGTGTAATATGCTAATTAGACCAGACATCCTTCTGGAGGTCCTTCCTTTTGAACAAAGCCGCAGTGGGAGTGGGCAGAGGCCTATGAATTTTGTGCATTGGGCCGCTAATGATTATATAATGATGATAGATTTGCCAATGAACTTTACATTTTTGTTTATATTCTCTGTTGTGCAAATTTTCTAAAATGAACAAGCACTGGTTTTATAATTAGAAAAAGGTCTATTATGGATTTTTTTGGGGGAAAGTTTGAATTAATTATGATAAACATGGGTCCTTTTTGCCCTATTAAGGTTCTCTAGAAACTAACCCTGATATGGAGATTTGGCTGCAAAGGTTAACTGAGGGGTACTCTCAGCAGCTACACTTGTAACAGAATGAGGGAAACAGGACTCAGCAGAGGCAGAAGTTGAACTGCAATTGAGTTACTACAAAGATCCTGTGGGGATCTTGGAAGCTGGAGTGGCTGTTTAGATATGTCCTGGATTAGGCAGGGAAGCAGGCTGTAGACGCTGGTCTTGGCCAGTCACTGGATGTGGGCTGCCCCAGCAGGGAGTATGGCCTTGGGTGATTCAGCTCCCTTTAACTGAGGGCAATTCCAGAGGAAGAATTCATCTGTCAGCCAACAGCAAACATTCTTGAAGTTGGGGGAGTGAGCACCTCTCTCCTAAAGGAGGGAATCTGGGTGATGCACTACCAGATCTACTATAGAAGGGCATCACTGCACTCCTGCTTTACATCCCAATTATCTTATGAGTTTTTTTTAAATGAAAATGATTCTGTGTTTCTCCTCACAATCCTTCACTCTTCTGTCTCACCACTTACAGAGTCCCACAGTTAGAGCACCTTGATTGAAATGTGATTCTATGAAAAGTTGGACTGAGGACACATTCATTCATTCATTCATTTGTTAGCACATTTGTTCATTCAACAAAAATATTTATTGAGCATTTATTGTTGTGCCAGGCATTGTTCTAGGTGCAGAAAGCATTGTAGGAAACAAAAATAACTTTCTCATACATCTTACATTCTAAGTGGCAGACTCTTGGCCATATGTAAATTTTTATGTCTCCCATCATCGCTATGGCTTTGTCATCAGGCAAAGTTAACTGACACTACTCTTAAGGTGAGTCTGCTCCTTTAAGGAGTGCCTTAGTCACATGTGGCTAAAGATCTCTGACTGCTTTGCTCTAGTATCAGTCTTCCATACATGCCCAGAAAGGTTTGAATCCTAGCTGTGGATCCAACTCTTAGTAAAAATAAGTGAGTAAATAAATGAGTAATAAAAAAAGCTTAAAATAATTGGTTGGTATTGATGACTGATGACTATTCCATTCTCCAGAACTTTCCGTGGACATTGGAATACGACCTAAAATACTCTGATTCACATAACCTCGGGAGATGTTTTTCTGAATGAACACAGGACTCTCAAGTGGTTTTCTTTTACTCCGTCTCGGCACCTCTTTCAGATACATATGATTCATTCGTTTTAAGGTCTCATTTTAAAGTGAAATTGACCAAGTGACTTTACGTTAAGATCAGTCCTGAAAAATGGGAGAAGAATAAGAAAATTGATAAAATGTTTTTTCTTAGTTGCACAGTTCCCAATTTTGATAAGTAAAGCCAAATTATTTCACATTCATTCATTATTTCAGTGATGAAGACACAACTTCTGTGGCTCTTAAAGAAATCTAGTGGTAAGAAATGAAAACCGGTGGATAGAATAAGAATGCTATGGTTTTCCTAGATTTCTCCCCCTCAAAATTAGGTGAGTGGCTATTCATATAAACTATATTACTTTTTTTTTAAAGTTGTAATAATCTATTTGTGATTTTTGTTATTGTTAAATAAAAGTTTGGTTATTGAATTCAATTTTATAAAAACTAACACCACAATGTTTATTCTTTCATAGGAAGATGGGAAAGTAGAATCTGTGTAACTAATAGACATAACTGTGTTGACCATTCTCCCTATTTTAGGGCTGGAGTCACATTAAGCTTCTCTGAATATTGTGAAAATGAAATACTTAGCAAAATGTCCATGCATTCATAGCAATTTTCTCCTTGAGAAACAAAGCAAATGTTAATCATGCAGATTTATATTCTGACCCATTGTTATTGGTTCACATTAAAGACTGTAGGTAAAACAAAAACATATTCACAAATCAGTACTGTTTTTATTTTTTTTAGTGGAAAATTGTATTTTCACCCTGGTGAAAAGCTTAGGCTGGAAATGTCACCATGAAATAATAAAATAGTAAACAGCAAAAAATACCCACCCAATTGCACAAATGTATCAAGCTAAATCTCCTAACGAAATCCTCATGCTTAAGTGAAAGTTCCAGTAAAATTTACTAACAAACATTTTGCAGAATAACTCATTTCCCTGCAAGAATGTGCAGTATAAAATGAATAATAGGGTCATTGTTACCTAGGTTGACTTGTTCTGTTTATTCTTTAGCTTATCAGCACTTTCTCAGAAACTAATAAGAAATATGTCAAGAAAAAAATATTATGGGGACTTTAACTTTTAGCCACACACATCATCATTAGTATCTTTATTACCATCATTGTCATTACCAATTCCACCACAGTACTTCATCATTTGATATTGTGTAATGTGATATTTTGAGAATTTCCCACTGAAAATGTGTTTTTTTGGTGTATATTAATTATTGAATTCCAAATTACATAGAATGAAAGTAGATTTTTATTTAATAAGTAACCTAATTTACTATATTACTAGAAGCCAGTGCACGAAAATTTGTGCACTTGGGGGGGGTGGTCCCTCAGCCCAGCCTGCGCCCTCTTGCAGTCCGGGAGCCCTCTGGTGATGTCCAACTGATGTGGGCCTAAGCTACACTCTGTGGCCCTGCTCCCTCTTACCTTTCTGCTGCTGCTGATTGCTGATGCCCCCCAACCCCCAATAGCCATCCCCTTCCTTTGCCTGCTGGCACCCACCTTGGCTGGCCTGGCGCTGCCCACTCGCTCTCCCTGCACCCCAGCGAGCAGTCATGTCATTCAGTTGATTTGCATATTAGACTTCTATTATATACGATTTCAAAAGGGTATATGACTAAAATATTAAAAGGAAGAGCAGTACTATTTCCGGTGTGGATAAAAACTAACTATAAGAAGGTCCCTTCAAACTTTTGTTAAGAGCTTGGTCAATCAAGTTCCTTCATTAGTTAGGATACTCCAGAGAAACTGAAACAATAGGATATCTATCTCTATATCTATCTATCAAACCAATAGAGTTTATTATCTATTATCTATCTATCTATCTATCTATCTATCTATCTATCTATCTATCTATCATCTATCTACTCTATCCATTATAAGGAACTGGCTCACATGATTATGGTGGTGTGCAAGTTCACAATCTGAAGAGCTGATGTCCTGGTTTGAGTCTAAGGCCTCGCAGGCTACTGTAGAACAAGAAAGAACTGAAATCCAGTGTGAAGGCCGTCAGGCAGGAGACTTCCCTTTTACTTGGGGTAGGATGAGCTTTGCCTTCTAATGAGGCCTTCAATTGATGGATGAAACCCACCCACATTAGGAAAAGCAGCCTGCTCAGGTTAGACTATTGATTTAAACGTTAAATGTTAAATATTGTTTCAGTGTCATCCAAAAATACAGTTCCAGAAACACCCAGAATAACATCTGACCATTTACGTGGGCACTGTGTGGCCCAGCCCAGGCTTTTGTTGCAATAGGTGAACATGAGGAAAAGACTAGAACTAGCTTTTGTGCCTTTTCTGCAGCATCTTCTGTCCCCTCTCCTAGATATGTATCTGAGGGAGGATTTTCTAGATCTCTCTCTCTGCCACCAATCTTTTCTGTGAGCATCCTCTTAGGTCTGTGAGAAAAACCTGCAGTTTCCCACTTGCCTGCACTTGGCTTTACGTAGGCCCTTTCTCCCTCTCTATTCTGCCATGGTGAACATACATGCTGGTTTTCTATTTGTCCTCAGAGTCAATGGTCTTACTTTAAATTTCACATTATTTAGTTACCATGTGACTTCACTTGTTAGGTAAATTCAAGAAAAGTTGTGATTTTGCAGATTATCTGGTAATTTTTTGATACTGTTGGGAGTTATGCTCTTTCCAGATTTTTACATCCTTAAGTGGAAGCTGGAAATCTAGTACTTTCTTCTTAAAGGTAAGGTAAATGTCAGCTGTGCTTCAGATGTGGTTAAGATGAAGAAGAATGAGAGCTGAATAACCACCTTAAGAGGTGAACAGAAGCTATTGTAAATTGGTAATAATTTTAGTCCATCTGTGTTGCTACAAAATGCCATTGTCTGGATGGCTTTTAAACAACAACTATTTATTTCTCACGGTCCTGGAGGCTGGGAGTCCAAGGTCAGGGTGCCAACATGGCAGGGTTCTTGTGAGAGTCCTCAACTGGGTGGCAGATTGCCAGCCACTCTTGCTGTGTCCTCACCTGGTAGATGGGGCTGGGGAGCTCTGTGGGGCCTTTTTTCTAAGGGCACTAATTCCAGTCAGGAGAGCTTCACCCTTATGACTTCATCATCTCCCAAAGGCTTCACTTCCTAACACCATCACATTGGAGATGAGGATTTCTATAAATTTAAAGAGGACACAAACTTTCAAACTACGACAGTAACACTCTACAACTAAACAATGGCCTAACCTTTGCATCTATTGGCAGCTTGTAAAGAATTCATGTCAGAGATCATTTCATATAAATCAAAACAAATTTAGACATCCATTTATTTACCACTTGTCAGGGAATTACCAAATATCAAAATGAATAAGATTCAGGTGATAAAGTGTCAGGAAAAGCTAGAGTGGCTCTAGCTGGCATTTAGATGTAAGCTGGACATCTTTTATTCTAGGGGAAAACATAGAAGAAACATAAGATCAGGTAACAGAAAAACCTTTACTTTTCTCCCCTTTTGACCAGACTTGTTCTGATAAACTCCTTAGTGTAAATTATTCTAGGCTCATATTATACCTGTCTTGGTCCATACCTGGAACAGCTGTTTCTCAAAAAAGTCCTGGCTTCTTATAGTAGAAAATGGAATTTCAAGATCACATGGGTAAAAGATGTGTATATTGCTCCTGGGTTGGTCCTTGTTTCCTAGACCTCTTTAGTAGACAAAGCTAAGAATATATCACACCCACACACATGTGTACAAATAAACACACACACACACAC
>PVJC01021967.1:8790-27857 GCA_004026665.1 Murina feae | reverse complement strand
AATCCCAGTTGCTGGGCTGGCAGGCCCTAGACCAGCAGGGCTGTGGACCTGGGAATCAGGGGCCATAGCCAGACAGACCCACCTGGGAATCCCCAGCTGCTACCCTGGCCTATGCTGGGCTGGGGCCATGGCTGCCAAAGAGGGGATGAGGGGGCTGGAGCCAACAAGGACCCCGCAGGCATCACCCAGCAGCACCTGCTTGCCCATCTCCGTAGTGTGGAGCAGACAGGCTCGGCAGAGAACCAGGTGCAGTGGGTCCAAGCCCTCAGTAGCACTTCTCCTGAGTGCTCCTGAATTGGGTGAAGTCCAGGTCCGGCTGAGGGACCTCCCCACTTGCCCTCCTCCTCCCCCACCTGCACCCTCACCCCAATTTACCCGTGCTCGAATTTCGTGCACCGGGCCCCTAGTTTCATATAATACTGGTTGGGTGGTGATGAACTCCTTTAGCATTTTCTTGTTTGTGAAGCTCTTTATCTGACCTTCAATTCTGAGTTATAGCTTTGCTGGGTAAAGTAATCTTAGTTGAAGGTTCTTGATATCATCATTTTGAATATTTCTTGCCACTCCCTTCTGGCCTGCAAGGTTTCTGTTGAGAAATCAGCTGATAGTTATATGGGTGCTCCCTTGTAGGTAACTGACTGCTTTTCTCTTGCTGCTTTAAGATTCTCTCCTTGTCTTTTGCCCTTGGCATTTTAATTATGATGTGTCTTGGTGTGGTCCTCCTTGGATTCCTTTTCTTTGGGATTCTCTGTGCTTCCTGGACTTGTAAGTCTATTTCTTTCACCAGGGAGGGGAAGTTTTCTGTCATTATTTCTTCAAATAGGTTTTCAATATCTTGCTCTCTCTCTTCTTCTGGCACCCCTATAATTCTGATGTTGGTACGCTTGAAGCTGTCCCAGAGGCTCCTTACACTATCTTCATAGTTTTGGATTCTTTTTTCTTTTCCGGTTGGGTGTTTTTTGCTTCTTTGCATTACAAATCTTTGACTTGATTCTTGTGATCCTCTAGTCTGCTGTTGGATCTGTCTATATTCTTTATTTCAGTCAGTGTATGCTTAATTTCTAGCTGGTCCTTTCTCATATTCTCAAGGGTCTCACTAAATTTATTGGTGGTCTCTAGAAAATTCTTGAAAAACCTTATAACCGTGGTTTTGAACTCTATATCCAGTAGTTTACTTTCCTCCATTTCTGTCATTTGTGACCTGTTTCTTTGTCTTCGCATTTTGGCTGCTTCCCTGCATTGATAGAGTGGCTTTCTGTGCTAGGTGTCCTATAGGGCCCAGTAGCTCAGCCTCCCCAATTACCTGAGGTGGACACTCTTGGTGCACCACGTTGTAGACTTTGTGCACAGTCTTGTTATAGCTAAGCTTTGATTGTTGTTGGTATCATGGGGAGGAATTGACCTGCAGGCCACTTGGCTGTGAGAATCAGCTATGTCTATGGTGGGAGAACTTCTGTGCTGGAGACACCCTTATGGGACAAGACTTGCCTCAGTGGGGCTTTGGTGCTCACTGAGTGTGTCCCCTGAGTGTGTCCCTTATGGATCTGAGGAGTTGTAATCTCGGTGGTCCTGCTCTGACTGCTGGGTAAACTGGCTCTTGGATCTCTAAGGAGATGCTATTTTAGCTTCTGCCTGAGGCTTCCCAGCCTTTTATATGCAAAAGCTTCTGCATGCAGCTTGGGTGGGTCAGGGTCTCAGGGAATCAATAGAGTAGAGCAAACAGCTATGGCTGATCCTCATCCCTGCCCTAGGAGGCACTGGGTTTCAGTGTCCCTTGGCACTGCCAGGAGAAAGCCACTCTGGGGTTCCTCCCTTTGCCAGACAGTCCAGCTTCTCCCCGAATAAGTCTGGCTCCCCAGAAACTCGCCCAGAACTGGAGTTCAGAGCCATCTGGAGCTTGTAACTCCCTCCAGATTGAAAAAGACAACCGCATCTCAGTTGCCAGCCCTTTCTGCGAGCCCTTTCTGCGTGCCTCCGTATCTTTGCACTTTATTTCCGCACCTCCTCTGAGTCTCAGTCTCTTTCTAGTTGTAGAATTTCCATTCAGCCAGCCTTCTTGTGGGTCTGGGTGGTGTCTGTTTTTTCTTTTCATTGTGGTTTTGAAATGGTTGAGCGAGGCAGCAATTTCAGGTGTTTACCTATGCCGCCATCTTGGTTTCTCCAACATTTTTCATATTTTAATTTTAATGTTATTTTTTGTGAATTGCTATTGATGCTATTTGTCCATTTTCAGTCTGTATAGCTTTTGGTTTTCAGAAATTATTTATTAATAATTATACTAATCCTTATACTATCTTATTGGTAGGAAAAAAATGTGTTTTTGTCTGAATAATAGGGTTGTATAAAAAAAGAAAATCCCATTCTGGATTTTTATCTTAAAAAAATGTTAAGGGTTTGTTTTTTAAAATTTTCTTTTTTATGATTATAAACTAAACGTCATCAGTGGAAAAAAAATCCATAACCTAAATTTAAAAAACCATAAGATATGGAGATTATTTTAACTTCTCTTTCTAATTAAGTTATTAACATTTTAGTGCATATCCTTCATAAATATAAATGTACATATTATATGTATAAGTTTATATATGTCAATATGTAATAATATCTATACATTCATACACAAATGGCTTTATTAGAAGGATATTATTTCACTGCCTTATACCCTATTTCCCCGAAAGTAAGACATTCCCCAAAAATAAGACCTGCCTACAGTTTTGCCTCTCACTGAAATATAAGGCATCCCCCGAAAACAACACCTCCCCCAAAATAATACCTCTCTGATAATAAGGCCTCCCCAAACATAAAGCCTCCCTGATAATAATCCCCCCAAACATAAGGCCTCCCCGATAATAAGGCCCTCTGAAGCTACCGTTACTCTGGACTCTGGGCCATAGTGGCTGGCGCTGCCACGCAGCTCACTGTTGGCCACAATGTAGCCAGAGCAGATAGCAAGTGTGAGGTCTCTTTTAATCAGAGAGCCGGCACTGCCGCCAGGACAAGCTGCCACCTGCTGCTCGCTCTGCCCTGACAGAGTCTGGCTGACTCACAATTAGACAGTGAGTCATGCTGGGCAGGAGTCGGGCACATTGTGTGGACACACAGGTAATAAATTTCCTTTTTTTTTGTTCTACAATAAATGTGTATCATATTCTTCTTCATGGAAAAATAAGACATCCCCTGAAAATAAGACCTAGCACGTCTTTGGGAGCAAAAATTAATATAAGACACTGTCTTATTTTCGGGGAAACAGGGTAGAACACATTTTTCCCAGTAAATATAGTTTTACACTGTTATTTCAAAATATTTGAATGGTATGCCATTATATACATATGCTAGTTATTTATTAACACCCTAATAGTGGCCCAGCTGGAATGGCAAAGTGGTTGAGTGTCGACATATGAACCAGGAGGTCATGTTTGATTCCTGGTCAGGGCATATGCCTGGGTTGTGGGCTCTGTCCCCAGTGTGTGCCATGCAGGAGGCAGCTGATCCATTTTTCTCTCTCATCATAGATGTTTCTATTTCCCTTTCCCTCTACCTTCCTTTCTGAAATCAATTTTTGAAAAAAGACCTTAATAATGCTGTAGAATGGCACTAGGAATAAAACAACATAAAAAACTCCTGCAAAGGTGAAGTTTGAATGCTATTGGAAGAAATATACAGTAAACAAATAAATATTCTATAAAATAAAAGGGTAATATGCAAATTGACCCTAAAAGCAGAATAACTGGGAATGACTGGTCACTATGACACATACTGATCACCAGGAGCTGCCCCCTGGTTGTCAGTGCACTCCCATAGGGGGAGCTCTGTTCAGCTACAAGTAGGCTGATAGTTTCCAATACAGCGGTTGTGGTGGGAGCCTCTTCTGCCTCCTCAGTAGCACTAAGGATGTCCAACTGCAGCTTAGGCCTGCTCCCCACTGGCAAGTAGACATCTCCTGAGGGCTCCTGGGCTGCCAGAGAGATGTCTGACTACCAGCTTAAGCCCGATCACTTGGGGAGCGGGCCTAAGCCAGCAGGTGGACATCCCCCGAGAGTTCCCAGACTGCGAGAGGGCACAGGCTGGGCTGAGGGACCCCCCTTCCGAGTGCACAAATTTTTGTGCACCGGGTCACTAGTATTGGATATAATATAAGTACTAAGAAGAAAGAAAAAAAAAGGAAGATGATAGAAAGTACTATGTTGGCATGAGGGGATGAGGTACTTTAGGAAGGCCTTTTCAAAGAGCAGGAACCTAACTGAAGTATGGAATCCTCCATGCCAATATTTAGGGCAAAGTCATTTTAGGCAGAGAAAGAACAAGGTGTACCTTTAAAAAAAATAAAAACAATTTGACTTTGGTTAACATTTATATAACCTCCAACTATTTAAAAATTTAAATAAAATGTTCAATAAGTTTGGAGAGACCATTCTTCTTAAAGATTTTCTAAATTTTTACATGTATTCTAACTGTTCTCCTTAATTTTCAAACTTATTTTTCCACTGTTGTATATCTTCATAGCCATACTGATAGGAAGATGTGAAAGTGTATATGAAAGGATATCAATCTAATGCCATAATATTCCTTGGGTTCTAATTTATATTTTTTAAAAGGAAAACAAAAGTTTAAGAAAGAAAAAAAATGGTTTAAGTATATTAGAATACAGAATGTTTAGAGGTGAATTTTTTAAGTAATACAAAAAAATTAAAATGACTTGCCATAACTTGTACTGTTACTTAATACTTTCTGTTTATGCCATTTTAACCTCATGGGACCTTTCGTAAAATCACTTAAAAATAAGGACTTCTACACATAAAGTTTTGTGTTTCTTTCAATCTCCTTCAGGTTGCTGATGCCAAGTCTTTCTCGGGTCCTTTTAATGTCTTGCCTGTGAAGACAAAATGGAGTAATATTGGCTTTCATATCCTTCTATTTGACTTGGAAAACCTTGTTGAACTTCTGCCGTCAACGCCCGCCTGCGACAGTGACCCTTCCAGTTCATTCTATGGCAGTGAGATCCTGAGAAGAGCCAAAAGTACGGTTGAGAAGAAAACATTGACGCTGAAAAGAAATAAAACTGCCTGTGGTTCTCTCTCAGCAGAGGCACAAGCCAAGCCTTTGAGTGAAGCCCCGGCCCCAGGAGATAATTCCATCATGGTCTTAGAAGAATATGATGGGATTAAAAGGCAGAAGAAAATGAAGAGCTCCAAAAAGACACACCCTAAGCCATCAAGAAAATTTGAGACCAAACTCATAATAGAGGCAGCCAAGTTGCTCTTGTCTTGCCTTTTGCCATGGGGGGTGGATAAAGAATTAGATAACCTTTGTATTAAGCATCTCAACATTTTGAAGCTTCAGGGTCCCGTGTCGTTAGGACTTGCTTCAAATGAAGATCACTTCTCGCTGATGCTGCCGGGTTGGGATGTATGCAATGCCGAAATGAAGAAAGACCACTCAAAGGTCAATTTGTTTTCCGGGAAAGTGTTGGAATTGTCAAACAAATACACATCCACGCTTCCAAATCAAGCTGGGGTGTCCAAAGGACTGGAAAATAATTGCGATGCTTTGCATGAGTCAAACACTATAATTTATTTATTGAGAAGACTATTTTTAGTTAACAAATTAGTTAACATGCCTGTAGACTTGGCGTATGAAATTGATAGGTAAGGCATGCCTAGAGATTTTGGCTATTCTTATTTAGGATATTTTAAAGATTATCATTATTTGTTGTATTCAACCCTCGAGCCTTTCTCCTTCTTTTCTTCATTTACATGAAGAATGAAAATGTAACAACTCCTTTAGCTCCAAACACATTTAAAAAAATCTTCTTTTAATTTTTGGGATTGGAGGATAATTTGAGCAATAAATTTGTTTTAAAATATATTCATTCAACAAATAACCCTTTTTCTCATCATACGTGCCAGGAAAATCAGAGTGCTGGATGCTGAATGATTCAATAAATAGATAGATGGTAGATGATACACACATACATATAACCTTGAAACACATTGCAGCTGCTGTGAATTAAATATGAACAAAGAACATGTAAGTAATTGCCTATAATGGTACATTTTATATACCGCTAGAGGCCCGATGCACAAAATTTGTGCAAGGGCTTTGGCTCTGGCCCCCGCCTGCTGGCTCAGCCAGGGGCCTCTGCCGCCTCTACAGTGACCCCCACCCACTGTGGCTTTGTCCAGAAGGAATGATGTCCGGAAAGATGTCCGGTCTAATTAGCATATTACACTTTTATTATTTTTTTTTACACTTTTATTATTATAGATAAGGAAAGGAAAATTTTGAAAATTTTATTCCTCAAATCCCACATTTAATGTGTACTTTTGCATTTTAAAATAGAAGAGACCATCAGTAATTAATTTGTAGAAAGTACAGTTTAGTAATAATAACTTGGTTTTTTTTTTTAGTGCTTAGTATCTGCTGGTCACCATGGAAGCCCTTTACATACATGATTTTATTTAGTATCACAGCAAAGCTGTGCTATAGGCCCTATCATTTTGCTCATTGTATAGGTGACATATTAAGGCTTATGAAGAGAAGATATCAACCCCAAGATTAATTCAGCTTCTTGGAGTCTGATTCAAGGCTGAGTACCAGTCTCATTCCGAAGTCTGATTAATCACTAACTTTGAATGTCTACCCTCTCCCACTGCTAAAATGCAATGCAGTTTTTCATAGTCTGATATTAGAGGATTTAATTCAATTTATTAGCCTATATGGGGAATATATATATATAAATTTCTCATTTGGGTATGAGCTCATTTAAATGATAAAAATAATGCAAATGAAATACATAGAAAACATTGAAGTAAAATAAAATAAAAACTAGAAAAATATTTGTAATACAGGTATTTTAGGTGGTCTGTGTAAAGAGAATAATTAGTGTGAAATAAAATCATCTAGAAAGCCTTTCCAACAGAGATACTGTTTGAACTACCCAATACGTGGAGGTAGATGGTCCTTCACATTTATATTTTTTGATAAGAGCTCAATTCCACAAATACCTGTTCCAGGCACTGTATAATGGACAGAGCTCCCACCCTCAGTGGACTGACAGTCTTTTAACAAAGGAAGTCCCTGTGGATTATGCAGGATTCAGTATCAAACTTCCATTATAATGCTTTTGTGCTACGGGGTTTTCCATGTTCTGTTCACATAGCCCTAACAATGAGAAAACAGACCAGTACATTTTAGTTCTTTACTATCCTCTATTTTCTTCTACCTATTTATTTATTTCTAAAAATTCAAGTAGGCTTCATCTACTTTTCTTTCTATTACTAAGAAAATTACACAGTACCTAAAGTCTAGTTAAAAATGAAATGCAGGCAGCCAGGAGCCGGAAAACCCAGGAGCACATCCTGATTTTATTGTTAACCTTTGTACTAGCCACTTAACCCTCTGGGTCTTGCTTTCCTCGTTTTTAAAATGAGGTGGGTGGGATAGGTGATCATTTTCGAAGATTTCTTCAAATTATTAAAAACTTGGGCTGCTACAAAACCATATTTGTTTGCCTGATTGTAATCCCACAGAGCAGGTGAGGGACTTAGTTATTGTTTTGTCAGAGGTGTTTATTCTGAGTTTGTCCCTGATTACCAAGTACAGAGGACAGGATGTGTCTCAGGCCCACTAGGGGGGATGATAGGCTTGCATTACGCCTTCCCTTAAAATCGGTAGCACAGCCCTGGCCAAGTGGCTAAATTGGAGCATCATCCCATACACTGAAAGGTTATGAGTTTGATCCCTGGCCAGCACATGTACAGGAGGCAACTGATCCATGTTTCTCTCTCTCTCTCTCTCTCTCTCTCTCTCAAATCAATTTAAAAAGCCATATCCTCAGGTGAGGATTAAAAAAAAACAATTGATAGCACACATTAGCAAGTTCTTTACAGAATTCTTAATTAAAACATCTAATGAAGGTGTCAGGATTAGAGACTGCTATCCTCAATAAGTCCCTTCAGATTTTGATTTTCTGTTAGAGACTGCGTGTCCTTTGGCAGCAAATCAAAATAATGTGCATTAGATGTGTCACCAGATCCTTCCAACAAGTTTGACCATTTCACTAACATTTCACTGTGGTTGTGAAGGTTGAGAAGTCCTTGTCTGCTTAACAATCGGGTGCAGGATGTAGCTGGATTTTAAGGAAACAGCTAATTGCCTCTGAGTACATCCTTGGGCAGTCTCCTAAAGCTGCTGAGTCACTGCACTGGAGCACAGCCTGCCTTCCTCACGTCCCCACGGCACCTGGGGAGAAATCTTTGGCTGATGTCAACATATTAGGATTGAAAATAAATGTTTATTTTTCATTAGCTACAAATTGCATGACATAAATTAGCAAGACCCCTTCTGTAAAAGTAGATCACAAGACAATACTGATAAACTAAGATTCAGAATTCATTTGAGATTAAGGTGTTAGGTAGGAGAAATATGAGGGAATAAGATTCATCAAAGAGATTAATGTGGAAGACATTGCTAAAAATAATCTGTGTTTACTTCCCAAATTTGTTAAATTGGTCATACACTCATATGTCTCATTTATTCAATCTATTTTTCAAAATATTATTATATATTTTCAGTAATATACTTTAAATCTTTTTTTTTTTCGGTAGCTCTTTCAAAATGGATTCTGTTCATAACAAAGTGAAAAGTCCTGCGAATGATATTTTGCATATTTCAAGCTTCTACAATTACTTACGAAATGGTAAAGTTACAGATATAGTGTGTTTCGTTTTGTTTTTATTTCTATGACATAAAATAACTAATATTTCTATAACTGAATAGACTCTACAATTTAGAATAAGCAATGTGTCTTTTTATTATATTAATCTACATTTCACATGGTTATAGTTTTGTATTCTGCCAATATTGAAATATATGTGAACATTTTTAAAAGTATATCTTTTTTAAAAATTAGCCTTATGCATGTCTTCCTTTTTAAATACTAGCATATTTTTTGTTGATTTATTGATTTCAGATATATTGAAGGGAGAGGGATAGAGAGATAGAAACATCAATGATGACAGAGAATCATTGATTGGCTGCCTCCTTCACGCCCCCTACTGGGGATCAAGCCTGCAACCAGGGCATGTGCTCTTGACTGAAATTGAACACGGGACCCTTCAGTCTGAAGGCTGACGCTCTATCCACTGAGCAAACCAGCTAGGGCCCATCAGTATCTTCATTACCACATAAGTGATTATTACACTAGAGAATGTTAGAGCTATTTCGGAAGTCATATAATGGTCCTTGAAATCTGTGACAATCTTGCTCTTTAGATTCATCCAGAAACCTGCTTCTTCACATCTTTGACCTCTTAGTAAGTGGCAATTCTAAACTTCCAGCTGTTAAGGCCAAAAACTTTGAGGCCATTTTGATGTTTCCCTTCCTCTCACACTTCAGATCTAACCTTTCAGTAATCACCTTGGTTCTACCTTCAGAATATATCCCAGATTTTGACTCTCTACTGCAGAACCACCCTGCGTGATCCTTAATCACTTCCTACCTTGATGACTGCAGAGGCCTCCTAACCACCCCTCTGCTCCTGTTTTTCGTTCCTACATTCTATTCTCAACCAGGCAACCAGAGTGACCTATTAGAAACAAAGTCGTAACCTCATACTTCTGCTTAAAAACCTTTCAGTGGCATCTGTGTCACTCTGAATAGAAGCCACCATGTTTAGGATAACTCACAAGGCCTCATATATAGGAAAACCTGTATAACTTGGCTTTTCTGCCTACATCATTGCTCACACTCCCAACTGATCTCATCTCTTTCTACTCATTTCCTGCTTCCCATAGTCCAGCTATACAGGTCTTTTTACTCAGACCCAAACATGCCAGGCAGGTCTAAGGGCCTTTGTATTGGCTATTTCCTCTGCCTGGAATTCTTTCCCCAGATTCCAGAGGTCAGCCCGCTGCCCATCCTTCAATTCTTGCTCAAATGCCATTTCATCAATGAAGGTGTCATCCCATCTCCCAGCAACTCTACCCCTTTCCCTGTTTACTGTTTTCCACAATCCTTTACACTACCTGACACACTATATACCTTTTTTGAAAATTTGTCATCCATGTCCTGCTAGTAAAATGTAAGTTCCATAGGTCTTTCTTTTCTCTTTATGACAGCTTTACGCTGCTATGTTCCCAGTTCCTAGAATAATCTGCAAAGAATTGGATACATATGCTTGAATTAATGGATGAATAGTTAAAAGGACAGTGGTTTGGGGGATAGCTAAGTTTCAAGATCCAGTTCTGCCACTTACTGTTCATGTAACTTTACTTCTTCAAAAGCTGTATTTATTGCATTTGTAAAGTTGGAATAATAGTGTGCATGTTGCCTCCAAGTCGTATAGTATATTATTGCTACATTGGAATGGCCTGAACAGCAACCCTTGCGGACCCTCCTAGGGTGATTGAAAAGCATATTTGGGAGCCAGAACTGGTTTGGCTCAGTGGATAGAGTGTCAGGGTCCCAGGTTCAATTCTGGTCAAGAGCATGTACCTTGGTTGTGCGCACATCCCCAGTAGGGGGTATGCAGAAGGCAGCTGATCAATGTTTCTCTCTCATCAATGTTTCTAAGACTCTACCCCTCTTCTTTCCTCTCTGTAAAAAAAATCAATAAAATATATTTTAAAAAAGAATATTTGGGATATTTTAGAGTATGAGTTTATTAATAGCTTCAGTTACTGAGTGACTGGTATTTGAAAGAATTATGCTAATAATTTTGCATATATTATCTCAATTAATATATAAAGGTCACATATAGTAGGAGGAACTATCTCTGCTTTACCCTTAGAGAAACTGGAGGTCAGGGAACTTAAATGATTTACTTATCGTCATAAGCAGAGGGGCCAGATTCTAGTCCAACTCTGTCTGGTTCTAAATCCCTTGCTCTTTCCAGTATGTCAGGCCACTGTTCACATCTAAGATCACTAGTAATGTTCTCCCTATATGGCCTCATTCTGGGTTGTCTGTTTTTTCCTGAGGTAGTGGTTCTTGTTAGGGTATTTATTCTTGTTTTCATTTTTTTATTAGACCACGAAGTGGATTAGAATTTGAGGCATAATATGGGTGGTTTCTGCAGAGACCAAGAGCCTTGCTAACCAGAGCCAGGGAGTCGCAGACTTTCCTATGGCTGCCAAAACCAAACAGCCCGAGCGACTAGTGCAATTACTGACATATCCCTGATGTTTGGAGTTGGCCTTTATAGCATTTACAACCCAGTTAGGTAATAAGGAAATGTTGTTGTGGTTTTCATAATTGAAAGATGAGAGGTAGAGGGAAAGGAGGGATTTACGTCGTGCTATTCATTCTATAATCAACGCCTGAAGAATAAAATTACACTGTGGCACTCATTCTAAAGGATTGACAGGAACCAATACCCACGTTTGTCAGTAAGGATGGTGAGTAGGTAATAGTGGTAAACCTGCGATGTTTTCTTTTTATCTTTCCCCCTTAAGTTGCAATTAATTCTTTAACTCACTGACATTGGCAAGAGAAGTTGGCTCTAATTTCCACTTCATATTAAAATTTAATGTCACATTAAAGTGCACTGTGAAGTACCCCCTGATGCCAGTAAGCAGTTACAGTTGAGACCAATACTTCGCTTTGATGGTAGAGTCACAAGGTCAGCAAGAGGAGAGTGATCAAAAAAGTGTCCTCTTACCTGCTGTGCTCATGAAGAAATGGAAAATATGACTTCGAAATCATAGTGCTCTCTCATACTTGCATGTTGTATGCCCTGATCTTGGTCATTTCAAATTCATATTATATGTTCCATCAGGAAAAATAATGACATTAATGAGTTATAAGTTTCTTATGTATTGTATATATTTCTTTCATGTTCTCAATTTATATTATATTTAATACCTTCTAGAACATTTCCCTTGACCACTGATGTAATGCACACATACATATATCTATTAATATTTAAAATGGTGATTTAATGAAATACATATTAGACTAGTACTAATTTTAAAAGTTGATAGCAGGATTTCAGACCTGTATAATACTTTAATTAAAATAGACAGTCATAGTCATTTTCCTCTCCAGCTCAAGCCCTCATTGTTTTTATCTCATTCAGGGATCTGGTACCTAGATAATATATTTTACCTATCAGAAAGCCTTAATTCGTCGATTTTTCACTTAGATGATAATATGTACATTTTCAATTAATGAAAAGGTACTTATTAAGTGCTTTTTGTGTAGGAAACTGCTGGACACTTTATAGGTCAATTTAAATAAACCAAGCCCTAGCTCATTCTTAAAATGTCACAGTGAATGTTAAGGCAAATGGATAGAAAGGAGATTCAAGAGGGCAGACTTAAAAGAAACAGTAAATAACAAAATGAGGCAAATTAAAACCAAAGTGCCGTACCTATTGATCAGAGTAGCAGAGCTGGGTGAGGACAAATCAAGGGAAGTCTTTTATATGGTTTCTGCATGATAGATGCAATGTACAATTTCAGGAACTGTTTGCATTAAGAAGGAATTATAAAATTTGGTGATCTCTTTGGTTGGGAATATTAGTAGTCATTGCATTTTATTGGCAAAAAAAGGTACAAAGATGGGTTTAAGGTGTAAAGATGAATTTGTTTTAATATAGATATGTATTAGTATAATTATTATAAATACATAAATTAATGAATGGTTTTTGACTCTCACTGTCCATGAAAATCATCTGAGGTACTTTTACAGAGTATTAATGCCTGCCCCACTGTCATCCTGGGACGGGTTAAATCAGAATCTCTGTAAAGCTGACCCTGAGCTCTGGTGTTTATGGAAAAAATCTCCCCAAGTGATTCTACTGTCAGAAACTGGAGCTGAGAACCATTGAGTGCATCCATTTTGAATACTTTCAAGATATAAATGTGTTCTGTATATTTCTAGGCAAGAATGAACCCCATCTACCTGAAGCTGACGTTTCTCTTTTGAAGCTAATTTCCTGTTGGCGAGACCAGTCTGTGCAGGTATGACACAGCTCATGTTCTTGATTATGGAAGAGTTTATTGCTGCTGTGGCTCATGCATCCTCCCCTTTGCTTGAAAGTATGAGTGAGTAGGTGTGCTTGTCCTCTCACAATGTCCTCCCAGGGCACTTCATTTAACAGGGCTACTGCAGAGACTAATAATGAGGGGAAAGTGGGAAAGAATATATACCAGGGTGTATGCACCAAGTTAGGGGGTCTGAATGGAGGGAGCTAAAGAAGGGATGTTCATGGTATCAGTAACTTACTACTCATTGAAATTTCAGTTTGTGGCACAATTGCATTTTTTTTTTAAATTTCAAAATGTCCCTAGGCTTAGGAATTTGGTAAGTGTAATTAGAAATTCTTTTTCTATCCTGAGAGTATTTTATTTGTGAGCTAATTTAGAGGGCTGGTTTCCATTCCCAACTGAAGTCTTTTTCTTTTTCAGTCCTCTTTTTTAGGTCCTAAAAGTAAATGGATAGCTTTGTACATACAAAAAATATCTGTGCATTGATTAGATGAGTACTTATTGGAACTTTGTTCTTCTTCATGAGCTTAAGGCATATCAAATTTTGCAAGACAAGAATAGCAGCAACGACAATTAAACATGACTATTTTGGGTACAGGAAAACAAAAGAAAATTAACTCACAACAAACTGTGGGGGTTGACACTATAAAACCAAGTAAACTCGACTGAAATGGTTCTTGAAACTTGGCCATGGGGGGGCGGGGTTTACCAGGCCAACAAGTTTCTATATGATTTGCCCTTCGTCTAACCTCTTTGCTTATTATTCCTCCTCTTATTTTTGCCACACTCAGCATCTTTATATTCCAGAACATACAAATCTTGTTTCCCACCTTAGGTCGTTACTGTTCTCTTGAGCTGGAATTTTCATTTTTCCATTCATCATTTGCTCAGAAGTCAACTTCTTAGAGGGGTCTACCCTGATTACTGCATCTAAAAGTGCCACCTCCCCCTCACTGACCCCATGCCTCCAGACACCATCACATTACCCAGTATTATTTTCTTTTTTTGTGTGTGCTGTTTTTAATGGAAATTATACCTTTATTTTTTAAATATATTTTTATTATTTCAGAGTAGAAAGGAGAGGGAGAGGATGAGGGAGATAGAAACACGAAATGATGAGAGAGAATCATTGGTCAGTTGCCTCCTACACATCCCACACTGGAGATGGAGCCTGCAACCTGGGCATGTGCACTGATCGGGAATGGAACCGTGTCCTCATGGTTCATAGGTCAATGCTCTATCACTGAGCCACACTGACCAGGTTATACCTTTATTTTTTTGCTAGCTTATCTTCTGTTCCCTCACAGTGATAGCAACTTTCTGAGAGCAAGAGCTTGGTCTCACTCACCCCTCTTTGACCAGTGCCCAGAAAAGCAGAAGTGACAGTAGCCAGTCAATAAGGAATGAATGAATGAATGAATGAATGAATGAATGAATGAATTGCTATGCAAAATCTCCTGTGATAATCAAATGAACATCAGTACATGTTGACTTTATGAGCATATTATCAATAAAGGAATCTATCTATTAAAGCTACAATTTTTTTTTTCCTAATAGCCAACTGATTCCACAATGGGGGAAAATCCTTAAGAAAATTAATTCAACAGAATATTTGTCCTGAATTACCCTAAGATCTTTTGTAGTTGTTAATTTGACTTTCAGATAAGTTTGAATGTGGTTTGGACATACTTGGACTAGTGGATCTTTAAGGTTCTATGATATTATGACCTTTTGCAAAATGCTGAGAGCAGGTAAAAGTGTTACCAGAGCACTCATGACTCACGCTATAGGAAGTCCAAGCTTCACAGTTTGTCTTTCGTCTCTGCCACTAGCCTGATGATTGACTCTGGAAGATAGGGTTAACTTGACCATTTTCCTCATGGTTAAAGGGGGAATGAGAATTTTTGCAAGTATCCATTTAAATGCTTCATTAAGCAGTCCTCAAATTACTAATAAAGCTGCTTATTTAAGCAGTTTGTCAAATCACGTTAACTTGAATCTTTTCAATGTATTTTCAATGTATTTTAGAAGCACTAGGTGAGAATGGAATGCTTTTGTAAAACAGAGCAAAATCCTTCTTCAGAAGTTGATGGGGAAAGGGGTACCTTGAAGGGAGCAAGTAAGAAGGAATATATTTTTCAGATGAATAAGTTTGTCTGGAAATTGTCTCTTGCTTCTCAAAGAAACATACCCATATTTTATCCCTACTACCTATAAAATTTATCTTACTGGAATTAGGGCTGGAAAAGCAGCAGCAAGTTTTGGGGATTGCTAATTTACATGTTTCTGAAGCTGTACTAACATACTTTGGATTTTCTAATCAAACTATAGTGAGTGAAATATGACATCAACACTTCTAAGGCAGAGGTGTTGTGGCTTTTTTCAGGAGATGCTGCAAAGACCAGTGTGAGCCAGGTATTGGAAAAAAGCTTTTATACCAGAAAATCTGGACATTGGAACTATAAGCAGGCCTTGGGGGCTCTTATGAGTCTTTATAACACTGTGCTATTTCATGGTTTTAGTAAAAAAAAAAAAAACATTAAAATTTTTAGCTTGCCTATGGCACTATAATACTTTTAGTAATAATTACCAGTATATGGCCCAGATTTGTGGCTATCTCTTTCCAGCTAATGGATTAGTAAACCTTATTTTAAATCACTGCACATTCCCTCATAAGAGTTTAATACTTTGTATATCTATTTCCAGAGAAACTTGCATTCAGAAGACAGCTTGATACTCATAGTGCTTCCAATTCTAGCTCTTTATTAAAATCACAAATACTGTATAAATTTTACATTTTGGGTTGTAAATTTTATTCCTACTATATATAACATTTATCTAATCTAATAAAAGAGTAATATGCAAATTGTGTCACTTTGTTACACCTAAGCCATGCCCACCAGCCAATCACCACGCCCACCAAACAATCAGAATGACTATATGCAAATTAACTCAGCCAAGATGGCGGCCGGCAGCCATGAAGCTGGAACAAGCAGGAGGCTTGCTCCAGCGATAGAGGAAGCTAAGGTTCCTGTCTGCCTAGGCTGGCTGTGGCCTCCGCTCAAGGCAACAAAGTTTCAATTATAGAAGGTAAATAAACTCCAGATACCTGCTTCCAGCCTTGGGCTCAAGGAAATGCTGGGAGCCTGGGTTGTCAGGGGTAACCCGACCTGGGCTCAGGTTAATGCAACGAAGTTGCAACTTTAGAAATTAAATAAATCCCAAATACTAGCTTCCAGCCAGCCCCAATGCAAATAGCCATCAGCCACTCAACTCAGGCTGGCCAGGTACCCCAGCAGGAACCCCCTCTCTGAAGGGGATATGGCCAGCCTGCAAACATCCATCAGTCCCTCACCCAGGCTGGCCAGCTACCCTAGCAGGGACCCCCTCCCTGAAGGGGATGTGGCCAGCCTGAAAACAACTATCAGCCACTCACCCAGGCTGGTCAGGCACCCCAGCCAGACCTCCACCCTGATCTGGGACACCCTTCAGGGCAAACCAGCCAGCCCCCACCAATGCACCAGGCCTCTATCCTATATAATAGAAGGAAAATATTGAAATTGACCCTAACAGCAGAACCACTGGGAATGACTGGTCACTATGACACACACTGACCACAAGGGGGCAGCAGCTCAATGCAGGAGATGCCCCCTGTGGTCAGTGCACTCCCACAGGGGGAGCTCTGCTCAGCCACAAGCCAGGCTGCCAGCTGCCAGCACAGCAGTGGTAGCAGGAGCCTCTCCCGCCTCCTCAGCAGAGTTAAGGATGTCTGCCTGCAGCTTAGGCTTGCTCCCTGCTGGCAAGTGGACATCCCCTGAGGGCCCTCTGGCTGCCAGTTTAGGCCCGATTGCCCAGAGAGTGGGCCTAAGCCAGCAGGTGGACATCTCCCAAGGGGTCCCAGATTGCTAGAGGGCACAGGCTGGGCTGAGGGACCCTCCCTCCCCCAAGTGCACAAATTTTTGTGCACCAGACCTCTAGTCTACTATATTTACACTAGGGGCCCGGTGCACAAAAATTTGTGCACTTAGGAGGTCCCTCAGCCTGGCCTGTGCCCTCTTGTAGTCTGGGACTCCTCTGGGGATGTCCACCTGCTGGCATGCCTGGTAAGCTTGGGTGAGGGGCTGATGGCTGGCCAAGCCCCCCAGTGTGGACCCTCACCCCATTGGGGTATAGCCAGCCTGGGTGATGGGCTGAAGGCTGTTTTCAGGCTGCCCACATCCCCTTCAGGTTCTGGGGTCCCTACTAGGGTACCTGGCCAGCCTGGGTGATGGGCTGATGGCTGTTTTCAGGCTTTCAGTCTGCCCATAGCTCCCATTGACCCAATGTCCCAGAAAGGCTGACTGGAAGCAGGTTTCTGGAGTTTATTTATCTTCTATAATTAATACTGTTCCTTTAAGCCGAAGCCTAGGCAGGTAACAAAGCCTCCTGTTGGCTTCAGCTCTATGGCTTCTATAATTGAAAGAATGTTGCCTTAGTAGACTCTGGCAGGCAGTTTCCTCCATCGCTGGTGCAACGGAAGCCTGCTGTTTGCTTCAGCTCTGAGACTTCTATAATTGCAACAATGTTGCCTGGAGTACAGAGAGGCCCAGCCAGCCTAGGCAGACAGTTTACTCCTGGTGCAACGGAAGCCGCCTGTTTACTCTAGCTTCGTGACTGCCGGCCTCCATCTTGGCTGGGTTAATTTGCATACAGCCACTCTGATTGGCTGGTGGGCATGGCTTAGGTGTCCTGTAGAAATGGTCAATTTCAATATTATTCTTTTATTAGCTTAGATAGTAGAGAAACTGAAGTATTTATAGTTAGATAGTGTCAAGTAGATTCTACTTTCCACTGTTTATGATTTTAAAGTGTTCAGGATCTATTTCAATTCCATTAGTACTTATTTAGTGCCCACTGTATACCAGATACAGTGATAATGTTATTTTTTTTTAATATCTTTATTGTTCAGATTGTTACAGTTGTTCCTCTTTTTTCCTCCATAGCTCCCCTCCTCCCAGTTTCCACCCCATCCTCTGTCCCCATCCCCCACCCCCGTCCTCATCCGTAGGTGTACGATCATTGTCCATTCTCTTCCCGCACCCCCAACGCCCTTTACCCCCGAAAATTGTCAGTCCACTCCCTTTCTATGCCTCTGATTCTATTCTATTCACCAGTTTATTCTGTTCATCAGATTTCTTATTCACTTGATTTTTAGCTTCACTTGTTGATAGATATGTATTTGTTGTTCATAATTTTTTGTCTTTATTTTTTCTTCATCCTCTTCTCAAAGGATACCTTTAAATATTTCATATAATACTGGTTGGGTGGTGATGAACTCCTTTAGCTTTTTCTTGTCTGTGAAGCTCTTTAGCCGACCCTCAATTCTGAATGATAGCTTTGCTGGGTAAAGTAATTTTGGCTGTAGGTTCTTGCTGTTCATCACTTTGGCCTGCAAAGTTTCTGTTGAGAAATCAGCTGACAGTCATATGGGTCTCCCCTTGTAGGTAACTAACTGCTTTTCTCTTGCAGCTTTTAGGATTCTCTCCTTGTCTTTTGCTCTTGGCATTTTGATTATGATGTGTCTTGGTGTGGTCCTTCTTAGGTTCCTTTTGATTGGGGTTCTCTGCGCTTCCTGGACTTGGAAGTCTATTTCTTTCACCAGGTTAGGGAAGTTTTCTGTCATTATTTCTTCAAATAGGTTTTCAATATCTTGCTCTTTCTCTTCTTCTGGTACTCCTATAATTCTGATGTTTGTGTGCTTGAAGTTGTCCCAGAGACTCCTTACACTATATTCATACTTCTTGATTTTTTTCTTTTCTCTTCTTTTCTTTTTTGGCTTTTCCAGTTGGGTGAGTTTTGCTTCTTTATATTTCATATCTTTGACTTGATTCTTGCGATCTTCTCGTCTGCTGTTGGATCTCTGTATATTATTCTTTATTTCAGTCAGTGTATGCTTAATTTCTAGCTGGTTCTTTTTCATATGCTCGAGGGTCTCACTAAATTTATCGGCAGTCTCTAGAATATTCTTGAAAAGTCTTATAACCGTGGTTTTGAACTCTATATCCAGTCGTTTGCGTTCCTCCATTTCTGTCTTTTGTG